>JAHWXV010513584.1:0-10861 GCA_024586415.1 Phrixothrix hirtus | reverse complement strand
TATATATATATATATATATATATATATATATATATATATATATATAACTCACTAGTTAAACATTTGCGAAATATGAGATATTGTGTTTCTAAGCCTCTGTGGTGCATCTTAAAGTTAAACACTATCTTTAATTATCAATTATTTCTTAAAACTTGTACCAATTAATAGGTTTTAACCTGTATCATGCAGATTAATCCTAGAATACTAACCATTAGTAAATTTTATGATGTGTAATATTATTTTGTCAATCATGCAACACAGCTTGTCCCTACCCCTATCACTGCCTCATTTTTTTCCTACAATGACTACATTTACGTAAACCAAGTTAGTATGGTTTGATACGTTGAATGTTTGGTAGTTTGTTGAGTGGTGCGTCGTAAAAATTACAAAAGGTTAGTTTTGGGTAACAAAAGTGAAAATGAAAGGTTTTACATATTTTTTATGTATTTAAATATATATTAGAATTATGGCCAAGAGTCTGGAAGATATCACGCCTCTAACAAGAGAGGAATTAAGAGTGCTCTTACCAGGCGAATCTGAGGAAGGAAACCTAGAAAGCGGAAGTGAATTTGAGTATTTGGAAGAGCCGTTTAGTTCATCATGTTCTGAATATGAACAAAGCTCTTCAGAATCTGATTTACACTCTTATGAACCACCAAAGAAAATGAAGAAACGACCACGCAAAAAACAATGATATGGAAAATATTGATAAACTCAGCCGCACAGATAGATCAGAAAGGATTTAAAAAATTTCTAGAGTTTAAAAAAATAATGGAGTCACAAAACAAAGATCAAAATAATGATACTGCTAGGATTGATGCTGAAGTGAAGGAGAAAGGGAATAATACCACCGATAGGTTTTCCAATCCACTTAGGGATAGAAATGGTTATCTTAAAAATAATTCTCCAACAAAATATTTTACACATTGTTCAGGGCTCACAAAGACCAGCAAGTATCACCATCAGACATGTTTCTTTGCTTTTTGATGGAAGAATTGATTGATTAAATCTTTCTATATATGAACAGCCAGATATCTGCTAATTCATCAAAGTATAAAGTAAGCAAAAGTGCAATTTCCTCAACAAATAAAAAGGCAATTATAGCATTATGTGGGCTTCTCATCTTTGCAGCTGCTCAACAAGACAACCATTTGAACACAGATAATAAGTTTAATGCAAATAAATCTGGATCTATCTACAAAGCAACTATGAGCTGTGAAAGATTTAATTTTTTAGTTAATTGTTTACGCTTTGATGGTAAACAAACAAGAGCAGAGAGAAAAGTTTGCTCCAATTCGAAAATTTTGGACCAATGCCATAAATAATTATTCTAATCTATATAAGTTCAGAAGTTACATAACGATTGATGAATAGCTGCTAGCATTTAGGGGTCACTACCTGTTCAAAATAAACCCACAAAATAAGGGTAAACATTTGAATGATCTATAACATTGGAAATATATGTTAAATGCTGAATTGTATCTGTGAAAGTCTACAAAGACCAACAGGAAAACTCTAGCAGATTATTTTGTAAAAGAATTAACAAAACCAATACCCAGAAGTTGGAAAAACGTTATAATGGATAACTGGTTCACCTTAGTTCCTTTGGTAACAACTCTTCTTGATCTACTCTATAATCTGACTTCTATAGAAACGATCAGAAAGAACAAAAAAGAACTTCTGCCTGCTATTACCACTTTAATGAGGGTGCAATTGGTTCATCAAGATTTTGTTTTGATAACTAAAAAACCTTGGTGTACTATGAAACTAAAAGAAACAAGTGTGTCATTCTTCTCTTGACAATGCATGAGAGAGCATTGATCTACCATGACAGCCAAAAATCAGGAATTATAGATTTCTATAATAATACCAAATATGGAGTTGATATGTTTGTCCAGATGTGCAGTCACATGTCTTGTTCGAGAAAGACAAGGTGTTGACCATTATGCATAGTTTACGACATGCTTAGCATTATAACTATAAACTCTTGGATTATACATACTCATAATTTAGTTTGACAAAAAGATAAAAATCTGAAAAGATTTTCTTAACGAATTATCAAAGCAGCTCGTAATGCCATGGATGGAAGAACGTCTAAAAGCCACAACTTTACAAAGATCGATTCATTCTATTATTTGTGATATTCTAAATATCAATTTAATTCCAAAAGTACCAAGGACTGAGGAAAGTAGGTGTACCACTTGTCACTTTTTCCCAGCCAAAAAAAGGAGAATGATAACATTTTGTTGTTAGTGTTACTAGCCATATTGCAGGGAACACAAGGGGTGTTGCTGCTATATGTGTGTAGAAAATAAATAATTATTATATTTTTATTTATTATTTTCTCTTTTGAAAGTCTTGAACTGCTGTTCTATACTGTTAAGGCAATAAATAAATATTATGTATAAATAATTTTGTACTTTTTTAAATTGTTGTAAAATTTACGAATGGTCAGTGTTAGTTAATTTAAATTAGTATTCTAGGGTTAAAGGTGGGTTTATATACTTGATGTTAGCGCTAATGCCCAAAAATTAAACAAATGATGTTCACTTGCAACTATTTATAAAGGACGTTGCCATTTTTCATTCTAGATCTGTTCAGACTTCACCAAGATTTAACTTTTGTTGTTGTTATTTGACTAACTGATAAAAATGTATCTTATAGCCATGTGTTCTGTTCCAACTTATCTTTTTAGATTATCTTCTATTTGTCATATTGTTATTTTGGTTTAATTAAATTACTATCCCAGATATTATTTTATTACAAAAATGATTATGTTTATAATGTGCATTTTATAAAGAGTGAAGCATTCTGATTTGCCGCTTGTTCTAGATTTTATACATACTATTTTAAAAAAGACAAAAAATGATAAGCTATCTATTAGCAAATTAAAGAAATAAGTAAGACAGAAAAATGATGAATATAAAAATAAATAAAAGAATTTATTATACTTTTTAAAACTTGAATAATAGTTTGTAATTCACTGACAGCTGACACTAAAGTATATATAACTTACAATAACGAGATGACAATCATGTTTACAGCACATACTTCTATGCAGCAGTAATTTTTATAATTTCAGTCATTCAATGACCTTGATACTTCACAATTAAAAGTACTCACTGCATTCAAAACAGCTTATTGGCAACGACACAAAGGTTAAAACTGTAAACTATTCTATTGAAACACCATAATGACCAACAGCATTGACCATATAAGTTTATAAATCCCATTTTATATTTAAAAAATTGGATAGATATATACATTTAAAAGTCAAATCTAATGGGTTAGAAAACGAGTGAATGTAAAACATGTAACTTAAAAGTTTAATTGCGTAATTAATATAAACTAAAATTTAAGAATTTTAATAAACTTTTATTTTCATTAATTTTACATTCATTAATTATTACATATTATTGCATAATCATTAAATATTTCATTTTAATATATGAAATTATTAATTACAAACAGCAGACTATGAAGGATAATCCTTTTAGTACATATAGCAAATGGTAGTACCATGCTGTTTATAATTAAAATTTTTGTTTAATATATTTTTTATACAAATTTTGTAATTATTGGAAAAGAACTTCAATATACATATAAACATAACTAATTCAACAAAGTTGGTTATAACAAACCTTAAGGAATTTATATAATGAATTCGGTATATTTTTGAATATACTGGAGGGACTTCTACAAATAGTTTATATTCATCCATTCATTGTAAGCAAGTTTGATATAATTGATTTCCATTCTATTTAAATTTAGTAATATTTTCTTATTATTTTGATTTGCTATTCAAGTGAAAATCATTAAATTTATTTTGAAGACTTATTTTTATGTTAGAAAGTCGAGTTGTTGATTTTCATTTAAAATTTTATTTGAATTATTGTTACATATCTAAAATAATTAAAAATTATATAATGCTTAAATAACTCGAGAAACTTTTCGTTGTACTTGATCTTTATTTTAATTACAAATATCATCATTAATTATGCAATGTTACCAAAATTAATAGGTACTTCTAAAATATCCGTGTTATAATGTTAATAGTATTTATGTTACTTGGTGCTATTAATTATTATCAGGTAATACTAAGATGACTACTGTACATAAAATATTTGTATCAGTCCCAGGTAAGATAAAACTTCTAACCTAGATGTTATTACACTAAAACATGAAATAATTATATTTAGCATTAATTCTCCATCCAATTAAGAAATATCTTTTTATTTATATACGTTTATTTGCACATGTTGTGTAAGTTGACTTTCATCAGTGTTAATCTATAACTTAATGTACATTCTGAAGTTTCTAAGTATATCATACATACATGCATTTTAAAAGCATTGACGATAAAAAATCAATTTTAACTTTTATTTTCTTTTTTGTTCATCTTATTACTTTATAAGTTCATTGTCAATATACAGGTACTAATCACATAAGTTGGAGAATAATTTAAATATTCCTCAATACTTATTACAATTTAAATAGTAGTGGAGTATGAGAACTTCTTAATAGAACAATAGAACATCTTGCTTTTGTTCTCTATTTTTTAAAAATATGGTTGAGCTATAACTACCGCTAATAAACAGTTACTGTCTCATGAGCATTTAATAATTGTTGTAATTAGTCTCTTTTATTTTTATATAGCAATGCTCTGTGTATAATCTATGCTATACTTGATAAACCTATAATTACGTTTATCCTGCATACTAATAATTTTATTTTTTAAACGTTTTTCTTTACATGCTCCGCAAAATTCTCGGACATAAATATGCAAAGGGCTTTGGTAGTATATATTTGTATTAGAGAGCTTCCTGTTTTTCTTATGTGCCCATACATGTAAAATTATTTCTACAACACTTATACAGACACAAAGTATAGGATAAAAAAATAAAGTTGTTGGTAATAAAAATAATAAACATGGTACAAAATCACTTATGTCAGGTGCTTTCTTGTCTTTATGATATTTATTTTCCTTATTGTAAAATTTTGATTGTGATGTATAACTTGTATTTGGTATTCTAAATTTTTTTAAATTGTTTTGTTTTTCTGGGCTGGTACGATTTATTTCTGATTCACCAGTTTCCAAGTTGACCGCTGCTTGCGCAAGCGTTTCTCCTGTTTCATTGTCCCGAAGGGTTTCGCCAGTTTCTGAATCCATATTTTGTTCTGAAAAACAATTTATGTATTTAATTTGAATCATTTATAATATTAAATTTAATTAAATTATTATACATATAAAATCTAGATCATGGATAGCCATTTTTTTCAAGTAGAAATTTTTAATACAATTTTTGCTTACATCTAGTTGCATCTCAACAATACATTCCAAAGTTTAGAATGTGCTGCGATAAGAAAGTTTTATTTTAATAAAGTTGTGACTTGCAATAAAATGAAATTGTTTATATCTTAAGTTATATAATGAAGTTGATAACAAAATATGCAATACTGCTTTTTTATAAATATTTTGAAATTGTAAGTCCCTATTTTGAACAAAATTTGTATATTCTTTGGCCTATGTACTTAAATGATAATTTTATAAAACGTCCTTTTAACTGTTAAGTTAATTTTACATACTCTTGGTGAACTCGGCTGTTTATATAGTAGAACCTCATTAATCCTAGTTATTGCTAGAACTAAATGAATTACCAAATTTTTCAGATTATTGAGAAAAATAAGAAACTAATGCATTTCTATTAATTTTATTTGTAAAAAATTAAGGAAAATAAAAAATTAGTTTAGGTATAATAAAATACAAATGTAGCTATGTTTATGTAGTTATATGCATGAAATAAACAGATATTTCCTTTACATATTCTGTAAAGTTTGCATTGTCATATTTGGTTTTATACTCGTTTTTCTCGTGACAGTATTTTTTTCAATTAGTTCATGAGTAACACGAGATATGTACTTCAAAAAGGAAAAACGAGAATCTCAGTGTTAATAAAACCAGAATAAATGTCTCACAGTATAATTAAACAACCTTATAAAAACAACAGGTCGCCCAGTTAAAAAACCCAATAACAAGATCAAGATAAATGTTCCATTTATTTACTAAGAAATAAGAAAATGCAAATGCAAATAAATCCAAGCTAGGAAATAATAACTATGCACATCACATTCTGCAACCATGATAATATTTAAATGCCATAGCAAAGAATTTAAAAATTTTAATTGCATAACCTGCTTAAGCAGGTGGAATTAAAATACAATATCAATTAATTTACTGTTCCGATTAATGTCAAACTGCTAAAGAAGATGAGTTTGACTGAAGAAATTAATGACCTTAATAAAACTTTAAAATAAAATAGCATATAATTATTAGATTGAAAAGAGGAACTAAAAGTTATTAAACTGAATCTGCATTTAAAGAAAAATTATCAAACCAGCAAAAAATCCAATCGATTAAAAATTAAAATGTCAAAAATTCCATTAGAAACTGTATTGTGAGTAAAAAATTTCTTGAATGTGTCAAGAAAACCTCAGATTTATACAACCAGTAGATTATGTACCCATTATACCAATAAATTGAATTCCCGTACTTTTTTCAGACAAAAGTAAATATAGATAATGTTAGTAGATTAGATGGAAGGAAACTAAACTTCAGAAAAAAGGAACAAGCTTTAAAGGAGGCAGTGGGAACATTAGGATATGGAGTTACTTTGGTGCAAATGTTATGGAAAATTTGGTAATCATTGAAGGAATTATACATCATTATAAATATCTTTAAAAGGTTTAAAGCAAAGTGCTGATAAATTAGGCTTAGGGGACTGTTATCACTTCCACCAAGATAACGATCCTAAGCATATTTCATATATTCTTCAAAAATGGTTACTTCATAATGTACCAAAAGTATTAAAACAGTCCCAAAATCTCCAGATTTAAATCCTATAAAGAATTTGTGGGATCATTTAGATTGAAAGATCTGCCAACAAGCAATTATGAACAAAAACAAGTTACAATAAATAATAGTTGAAGAATGGGAATAAAATTGAGAACTAAATAATGCAATGATTGATGAATTCCATGCCAGGATGTTTGGAGGATGTTCTACTAGTTCGAGGATAACCCACCAAATACTGAAAATCATTTAAATTAATGATTAAACATAAAATATGGATGTGTGCAAATACTTTTTTATGTTAATTTTCATAAGCCATCATTATTAAATTAATTTTATCTATTTGCGTACCAAAATGATTTATTTCAAAACCAATTTGAGTTTCATAAAATGGCCTTGTTTTTAACACGGAATATATTATTTTAAAAAATTGGTAAGATTAACAATAATTAACCTTATTAAACATTAAAATTAAATAGAAAATAGAAAATAATGGGAGTGAGATATATTAATACGAAATATAACATATGGAACGAGTACATCACAATCTGCTCAACTACATTGGGCGCATAAGTCTGGCAAACATCAGGAGAAATTAATTGTAATTTCAATTTTGAATGGAAGTTAAAGTTAATTCGAATTAAGAAAGTGCAAAGTAAAAATGCAATGCATGAAAACAGTAGTTTTTCCAAAAAATATTAAGAAAAGAGAAAAGTCAGCAGTGGACAAGCTAAAGTCAGGCCGAGATTTGGTTTAAAAGCAGATGAATACAGCATCAACATGCTAAATAAATATCTGGAGGCTTAAAAATTGGAATTGTTAGTGGGAAATTAAAAAATGGAAACTTCTTGCAAAATCAGAAAAATTGGACGTGTGCTAATTTTTTAAGTACAAAACTACAAAAGAAGTTCACGTGAGTGAAAAAGCAAACTTATGATTGAATTTTATTGGCATTTAAAAATTGATTCAAATCTGTTCCTATAAAATAATAAAAATTGCATAATAATTTGAACTTGCAAACAAAAGAACCCCTATTACTAGATCCAGTAACTTCGGCATTGCCAACAGTAGTTTGTAAGTTTAACAAACAAAACATTGCCATTTTAAAATTTTAGAACTGTTTATTTAAATGAAAATACCAAAGTGTGAGATCGATCTAAGGCTAATTTAAGTTAGATTATAAAAGTAATTGGAAGCCAACCGGTTGTTAATATTTGCAGTTAATATTTTCTTCTTATTTGAAATTTTAATTTTGATTTCAGTATTGTGTTTAATGTTTGTTGGTATTAAATAAAATTTTATTGTTTGTTTCGAATTTAAAAGGAGTCTATTTATTTAACAGCATTTGTCAAGTGTGTCAATATCAGGCATGCTCTGAGTTGAAAATTTAAATAAAAGAGTAAAATTTATTTAAAGGGAAGTTTTACTTCAGGTAAAATACAGTTGATCGTAAAACTTTATAAAAAGAAATATTTTGTATTTCAACTTTATACACTTCCATATAAGTAACAAAAGGGTATTAATTAGTTATTTAGATTAGGTAAGTTAATAAAAAGATTTGCCATGTTAATTAAAAATATTTTGATGCCACCAAAGTGAGGACTCATTTATAACATACCGTATAAATTGTCATAGCAAAATAGCGTTCGAAGATTGGACAAATATAACATCATAATATATATCCGAAAAAACAAAAAGTCTTTTAAGGAGCAAGTCGCTTCAAAATTCTCTTTGGTTTTATTAAACATCCAATCTATTTGAAACAAAAGTTGAAGAATTAGAATTATTATCATGTAATTTTGACTATCCAGAGTTCATATTGTAACAAAAGGTTTGTTCGGCATAGCTACACTTTGTACAATAAACTATACTAATACAAAAAGTGTTGCATTGACAGTGTTCAGTGTATACTTATGCTATATTACACTTTATTCAGTGTGATTACACTTTCTACAAGACATTGTTGTAGCAATAATTTAAAAGGAAGTGTAGTGTAGCTTAACATAACCCAGATAGTATTGCATCGAACCAACAGATTAAAAATATTTCTTTTACATTACACTACACTGAATTATAATACACCAAAAAGTTATTACAGTGTAAAGTATTCAATTAAAATATTGCAAACATACCAAACAAACCTAAAATTAGAAACAACAGTAATTTGATGGAACATTTCATGGAACACTGTGGAAGCTTTCTTAGAACTGAAATAAATGATGTAATGGATGACTCATTACTGTAACTGATATCTATCTTAATAAATTATGATGATTAATTTTATTGCTTACTAATATAGAATTTTCTAGATTTCTTCTTTCTGTATAAATGTCATTAAATTCCCTTAGTTTTCTTAAGAATCCTGTCATAACAAGTAGCTGTTAAACATAAATGGAAATATAAATGTTTAAACAATTAACTAGTTTCGTTACAATATTATTAACTGAGCATATTCGCTTTATATTCTAATCAATACATCAATGTAGTTTGATATGTAAAATAAATACATGCATATCATATGCTATTTTTTATTATACCTACATAATTATTTACAAAATAGGATATAAAATTAAAATTAGAATCAAATCAAAGTCACTTTAGATTTAAAACAATCATGCTACCTGATATTTTCACAAATAGCATGTCGATAGCAACGTATAAATAAATAGTTATTGAAGTTGTTGCCTAGTAACCTTTAAAGCACAGCAAGTGCTTTGATTATGATGCAGGTATAATAATAAATAGTATTATGTACTTTCATATAATATATTTATACTATTACCTTTCTGGGCAAGTAAGTAAGTACTTGTTTATCTAATAATATATAAATTATAGAATTATAAAATGAAACTTTTTCTAGTTACTGTGTATACTAATCCTAACTGTAATTTAATAAATTATTCTGTAGTTAAACTCAATTTTTCTAATCATGATTCTGTAGTATATGATGCAAGGCAAGATCTGCAGTAAACATAACTATAAAAAGTTTATTTATGTTTGTGGTAAAGAAACTTAAAAAAGTATTTTATCAGCTGAGGTATTAGAAAAATTTTATAATATGCATTTAATGGTGTTTTTCCTATCAAAATTTTAAAGAACAAACCAAGAAAAGTTTGGGCTACAAAAGGAATCAAGATTGATTTAAAAAAATGTGAGTTGCTTAAATTTAAGCAGATCACAACAGTACTTTTAAAAATTATTTTAATAATTATCAATCAATTTATAGAGAAGCTCTTAAAGCAGACAAGAAGTTGCACTTTATGAGATGAATTAATAAAGTGGCAAATAAGCAGAGAGAAACGTGGAAAATAATTAATGACTTTAGAACGAAGAAATTGTCTTCTGCAGATCCTATCCCATATCCTGATGAACTAAATGACTTTTATTATTCAGTATATTTTATTTATTATCCAGTGGCAGTAATGAGTTTAAAACAATATTTCCAGTATAAAAAACAAAAGGTCAGGAACTTATCAATAAAAATATTTCTGTACCTTCCTGATGAATTATTAGACATACTGGCAGAGGCAGTAAATTTCTCATTTACCTTGAGCACTTTTAGTAAATCATTAAAAATTGCAAATGTCATCCCTATACAAGGTATCTCAAAAATAAGTGACACTATGTAAACTGTGGGTACCTTCTAAATTTTTTAAAAACGATGTTTAAATTTTGAAAATTTATATTTTATAATTTGCTATAAATACAATTATGTCTACTAAATAAAAGGAATTATGACTTGAACAATAGCAAAAACATACTACTGCAATTTGATATGCTTATAAAAACATTGAATGTTTTCTTAAGATGTGCTTGTAGTGATGTAACCTATACAAGTTCTTTGGCCTTGTTTTACTTTCTTTGAAATAAAACAATTTGAAGTCAGCTGTTACACTTTAATATTTAATTTTTAAACATATTGTAACAAAAATTAGAAATGGAAATTTCTAGAATGATCGAGAATGTTTTCTTTGTAATAAAATAGATGATGTAATCCGCAAATGACTCATT
>JAHWXV010513569.1:0-13307 GCA_024586415.1 Phrixothrix hirtus | reverse complement strand
TTTTAATTCGCCCCGGTTTTTCAAAATCCTCTGAATTTGCGATTTTCTGCATTTGTATTTTTTTGCCAAAGTATGTTGTGACATTCCATTTTCAGTGTCTTTAATAACCTGAATACAAGTTTTTAAATCTAAGATTTCTAATTTGTAGCCACTTTTTGCCATTTTCTGTGTAAAATTAAAACTTTAGTATGTATAGTTTAGTTACACACAGAGGTTGTTAACAGACTGAGACGTTTAGCTCTATTATTCAAAAAATGAAGGCTTACAAAAGTTCCTTCCAAAATATTTATAACAAAGCATAATCATATATGTAAGTATTAAATAACGACTGGATGCCTATATGCACTTATCTACTTTAGAATTTTGCAC
Source organism: Phrixothrix hirtus (assembly GCA_024586415.1). Lineage (NCBI taxonomy): Eukaryota > Metazoa > Arthropoda > Insecta > Coleoptera > Phengodidae > Phrixothrix > Phrixothrix hirtus. The sequence continues at coordinate 12,938 of JAHWXV010513569.1, read as the reverse complement.
GTTCCCATAACAAGGTGTCATCTTATTGTTGCGCAATGTCTGCTTTTAAATTTATGCTATAATTTCTAGGAAAAGTGATCCGCTGGCATTAAGAATTTGTGGTCGAGGTTGCGTTAATGGATGGACCCTTTAGACGAGTATTATTGCATTTAAAGTCAATATAAACCAACCATTTTTTGAAAAGAGCGGTCGTATTTTGGAGTGGCCGCAATGTAGGAGTCCACAAGTTTTATTGTATTTATCAAAAACAATTTAACGCCGTGTTAAAGCGATTTTGTAAAAGTGAAAGTTATCCCTTTAAAACCTAAATTTTTTTTGATCTTTTGAGAAAAGAATTTAAATTTGCATTAAATTTGGTTCATAACAACAAATTATTCGAAATGTAACGAAAATGTCACGATCGTCTTTAAAGGGTTAAAAATGATTTTAAATGTAAACATATTAAAAATCGTAAAGGAATTATAATCTTGTAGAATTAACAGACCACTAGCAATTTTAAGTATGAAAATAAAACTTTTTAATTTAAACGGTAACTAATGTATCGGTATTTATAATTTATAATCGACTGATGATTATTCATCAATGGTGCTCTGAAATCGTATGCGTTTGTTCGGCTTCGGTCAATGGCTAAAGAAGTATGGCCGACCAGCTATTTCTTGTTCAATACAGTAGCCCAAATTAAAAAGCAGGGGCGGGCTAAAAACTTTAATTGTAAATATTTCAAAAACTATGCAATTTAGACCTATAGTTTATAACCGTTTTTTGTTGCGCATATTAAGATGTCTCCGCTGTTACAGTAATGTGCCTTATATTGCGAATACCCTGTATATATAAATAGATATAAGGTATGTCACGACGGGCCAACACTATCTGTTTGTCAAAAACTATTTAAAATGCTACTACGAAAATTTATATTTAGTGATTACCGACTACGTTTTTTGCAATTAAAATATTTTCAAAGTAGTTCTGGTTATACGGAAGTTGTCAACAACTTCGTTATTTTAAACAGAACACCGTGTATATTTTTCTTTTTTCTAATACATCACTAAATTTTAGTTGTCGTTTATGTAATCAACCCGATAGCTAAATTGAGCTGTTTTTGAGATATTCAGTTTACTTACAAAAAATTGACAGAACAAACATCACAAAACCTAAAGTATTAAACTACAAACTGTTGATGGGCGTTTATTACTTACACCTTAGTCTTTACCTTTGATCATTGTATTTCGTAAATAATATACATGGCGTTCACGAAAACTATTCAAACTTGAACTTAACGAAATGCGAATAACTCATTTGTTTTAAATAACAATCCCTATTTTTTTAATTTTTAGCGAATTTCACATCAAAAATAAATGTGAGTTTATACAGTTGTTACTTCGAATTTTCTATTTTTTCGGTTTTGTTATGTCTAACTAATGTACTTTGGGTTACAATTTCCTTTATATGACATTTTATAAGGCAAAGCGCCAAGAATTTGTTATATTGAAAATATAAAATATTGACTCATAACGCTCTGTCAGAATTTTTCATAGGAACCAATCGATAACCTTCGTATGTTCGGAAAATTCGTAATTTAACTACAGTGAGGATAGCTTATTCTTTTATAAAAAATAATAAAAAGTGATACCGTTTATAGTGTTCAACGGTAAATGTACCTTTATAAGACATACTCTCCAAATTGCTCGGTTAAATTTTAAGTAAGTTTTGCATAATTTATGGCAAAAATGTCGTTAAACGTCAGTTTTAGGTAACCTGACTCCCATTTTGAATATTAATGTAGACTAAGCCGCTTGTAATAAAAACTATGTAATTATGTTTTAAAAGGAATTAATAAAATCGACATATAAATGAGGTTTTATTAATATTTAAAACAAATTACGGCGCCAGTACATAAACGATATTAAATTTGATATAACAATGACATTATTGTAGCTGTATTTGCAATCGCTATTCAAGTCAATACTAAATAATGAAATTGGCGTGTGATTAAAATTTAATGTGGTAGAATAATTAGGAGTGTTTAAAATGTTATGATATTACCTTTGAACACGAAGTGGTGATAACATTTATTCTTTTCAATTACTTAATTTTGAGGCAGGGTTGTGGAACATAAAGTATAAGGTAAATCATCCAGTCGATAGGAAAGGATTCTTTAAAAAATATATTATATTAAATTCTTCTTAATTGTCAAATTGTTTAATCGGAATCTGTAGAGATACATGAAACCATAAAACTTCATCAACCATTAGGTTTGTAAAGATTTCGATACAAAAGGAGAAGGGACATATTTAAAAAAATCTGGTGTGAGACAACAGACGACTTTCTCTTACGTACATAGATATACAAATACGCAAATGTCCACAAATGATTAACAGTATATTATGCAAATGTGGAAGAAGTTGCAAACTGCAAGATAGTTTTTCTTTACGAGTGAGATGGCATAGCCATCGAGCGAGTGAAATAATGTTCGAGGAGTGAAAATGTCTTTTTCCTCGCGCTACACATATTATTTTTCTACGAAGTTTTTAAAATAAATTGAAAATAGAACTTTATTTTGTAAACTGCGCACCATGTACGAATTACGCATTAACAGTTATTATGTTTCAAGGCAACGTTGATTTTTATATAGAAATACATTATGGAATGCTATTTTGTATTCCGTGTATTTATAACAAATTATAGTCGTCAATTTCAACCACACTAGCTAATGAAATAAAATTTCAACCACTGCAATCGATTTATAAATGGCATACTTCAATATTAATGAGTAGAATAGTATATTATGCAACAAGTTGAAGAAGTTGCATTTCAACTGCGAGTTAGTTTTTCTCACGAGCGAGATGGCGAAGCCATCGAGTGAGTGCAAAAATGTTCGAGCAGTTAAAATGCCTTCTTCCACTTGCATATACTATTGCATATACTATTTTTTCTACAAAGTTTTAAAATAAACTGAAAATAGAACTATATTGTGTAAACAGCGCCACATACGAATTACGCATTGACAATTCAATTATGTTTTGAGGTAACGTTAATTTTTAAAGAGAAATACATTATGGCATGCTATTTTGTAATGCGTGTATTTATAACAATTGATAGTCGTTAATTTCAACCACACTAGCTATTGAAATGAAATTTCAATCACTGTAGCTATTGAAATTGAACTTCATCCACTGCAATCGATGAGATACTTTAATATTAACGTGTAGAAAAAAAATATTATTTACATTTTGTTTTGGGAACGACAATTATAACGGCCACCCATCCAAGTTACTGGACACGCAAAACCATGCTTAACTCTAGAGATTGTCCATAATAACTCGCTTCAACGCATTTTTTCAGGAAAATCTCTAAGTTCACGTAAAAGGATGCGAAAGACATAAGAACCGTAAAAATATTCAAAAAAATTGTTAAAAAGGTTTTCGAGAAAATCGCAAGAATAAAGTGTCACTTCCGGTCATTCGATTTTAACTAAATTCTTGCCGTCTCATGTACGTAAGATATAAAACTTAAATGTAGTTTTTGATTTTCATATGATGATTTCTTTAAGAGGTATGTTGTTGACAACTAATACTCCAAGTACTTCCGGTTACTCGATTTTCAAAAATGTATTAAAGAAACTCTTGGTTAATATAAAACTAAATTAAGTAGCTAAGAAATATACCAAGTTTAAAAAAATCGTTATAGCCGATTTCAAGAAAGCGCGAAGACGAAGAATTCGGAAAATATCCAAAAATGACAGAAGTAAAGTGGTAATTCCAGTTATTCGATTTTAACTAAATTTCTAATTTTATAGAAAAAGGTGATTATGACCTCAAATTAAATTAAATCGCACGGGATATAAATTCAATGAATTGAGGGCATAATCTTCAATAAAATATTTCCTCCAGCTATAGTACCAGTTTGTCTATAGAATTATTTATCTTTATCGATTTTTACGTAAATAAACAAAACATAAGTGTATGAAAATGATTATCACTAATATATTGTAACAAAATTAGAAACAACAATTATTTTATAGAAAATCCTAGAAATTTCATAGAATTAAGATATACGATGTAATCACAAATGACTTATTACACTAACTGATACTTAAATAAATAAGTTCTAGGTTACAGCAATGAGTCACGGCATAGCAATTTATGACATCAGCATTATGACTAATTTCATTCCTTACTAATGTAGAATTTTCTAGGCTTTTTCTTTGTATATCAATAGCAGATTAAATTCCCTTAGTATTAGTTTCGCTTAGTATCTTGTATTGCTAAAAGATGTTATAAATAAATAGACATGTAAACGTTTATCATTATAGTACTGTCAAATAAATATTGAAATGAATACGTGTAAATAAATAGCTGTTGTAATTTAGTGAATATAAATAAAGGCTTTTAAACAATTAACTAGTTTTGTTACATTCGTGCTAGATGTCTGGTTTGAAATTGAAATTGTAAATTTCTGGACCATTAATAGTTAAAAGCTAGTGTTAATTGTTTTCTATAAAGCAGTGATAAGAAGCGTGGATAAAATATGGGTTCGCTGATGGAAATGTTGCAAAAGACGCAGGACAAAATTTATTCCAATCAAAATAAATTACAAGGGAAATGGGAACGGTAAATGCAAATTAAAATAAGCTACAAGATGAAATTAAGTCAGACCAAAATGCATTACAAGAAGAAATTACAAACAAATTAAAAAAGTAAATGGTATGCATTAATTCAAACCAAAATAAATTGCAAGTCAAGCTAAACTACAGCAAGAAATTAAATCTAAACAAATTAATTTTCAAAATGAAATTACAAACAAAGCATAAGAAGAGATTAAATTAAGCCAAATTAAATTGCAAGAAGACGTGACAAATAAATAAATGTAAGACAACAGAATCGTTCGCTGTTAGCAAACATGTTAGTAATCACCATGAATCACACAATTCTACAGAAAAATACGAGGGACACAATTTATATAGTGAGCCTAATAGTAGAGAAATAGTAATTTATCATTGAAAATTGATTTATTGTTTTTCAAAATTTTCTTCCTTATGATCTGTACACTTTTGCATTCTTTCGAACCAATTGTCAAAACATTTTTGCCGTTCTGTTTGAGACATCTCTAAAACATGGCTTTCGAATGCATCGGCGGCTTCTTCTCCTGATGAAAACCGTTGCCATGCAATTTATTCTTAACGTTCGGGAACAAAAAGAATCATTGGGTGCCAAATCAGGACTATACAGCGGGTGACCCACTAATTTGATTTTTTGAGTGTTCAAACACTGGGTTGTTAGACGAGATGTATGAGAGCTCTCATTGTCGTGATGCAGAATAATCTTACGGCGCTTGGTTGCTTACCTCATTTCCTTGAGAGCTTCTGGAAAACAAATGATGTACCATTCAGAAGTGACGGTTTTACGTTCCTGTAAAGGCACTGTTGCAACATGATCAGATTTTCCGGAAAAACAGGCGACTATTATTTTCGAAGTGCTTCGAGCGCGAACAACTTTTGTTGGGTTTGGTTCATCTTGAAGCACCCATACAGTCGACTTCTGTTTACTTTCCGGCTCATACGCATATATACATGATTTGTCACCTTATATACGTCTTTTTAAGCACCGTCATTGTATTTCGTAAACATTTGCTTGCACCAAACAACACGGGTACATTATTCAGATACTTTGAAATTATGTGGGATCCAACGATGACAAAATTTTTTCACGGCTAAATGTTCATGCAATATTTTACGCTGGTCGAACCATATAAGGTTGCCTCAATCTCACAATATGTCACATGACGATCTTGCATTATTTTGGACGACTTTCGTTATGCCAGCGTTTCACAGTGGCAAAGGATGGGGCTTCATCGCCAAAAGTGGAAGTAAGGTGCACTCTTGTCTAAATAATCCACGTCGAAAGTCGTAATAAATCATCCCACGAACATTTTCACGAGTTAATTCCATTATTACGCTGAGGCACAATTTTCAAGTCGCTATAAATATTACTAAACACGTTCAAATGTCAAAATGTTCTGAATAAGGTTATGTCAAACTTTTCACTACAAATGTTAGATGGCATCTTAAACACGCAGTACCCCTCGTAGCTTTTATTTAATGATCTTTATACAAATATGCAAGCTGAAAATTCTTACATTAATAAATTCACAAATGCCAAAGCTAAACATTACACTTTTAAGTGATTATAATTCCAGAACCAAATTCTCTTTTTAAAGGAGTTTTAAAACTTTTCAGATCAAAGACTTGACAGATGCCATTAGATATTGAACAGAATTTAAATTAATTCACAAAAAATCTTCAACCAATTTAATCCACTTTGTATAGATTAAAATTTTTTTGAATTAGGTAACAAATAATTTTCATTTAACTGCCACTTATTTTAACCCACATTGTATATATAAAACTAACAATAACTGCAACAGTTTGTAATATAAATGTTTCCTTCATCTAAGTTCAAATTTTAAATTAAGCTTTAGGTATACAATCATAACACTCATTTACACAAAACTTTCTCTCCACCCAATTATTACATATTTCAGTGCAAACACTTTTATTTTAGTCAATTGCTTTTTTAAAGATTTTAATCAATTAATTAATCATTTACGCTTTTTTCCAATGGATATTCTATTCTCTTAACTGAGATAACATTTAACAACGCCTTTTATTATTAAGCCTCTTTTTATTATTTAATGTGACTAATTTTTATATATTTTTATATAACATTTATATAGAAAATATATCTGGTCTTGGCACACACAAATTTTTATAAATTCTATTCATTTCTAGTTTTACACTTCACTAATGTATGAATGCTTCCATTCTATAAGATTAATTAAAATAAAAATAGTTAAAACATTCTGATTAACCTATTTCTCAAATAAAAAAATGACAAATAAAGTGTGCTAACAACGAACTAATTATATTTACAAAATCAATAAAACCAAACCAAAATTCTTAACAGAAGGATTGCTGTCAAAACTGATACGAGCACAAGCAGAGTTTTTTAACATGCTTTTTTTTTGTGTTTCAACCCTACAATTTAGGTCTGTTTTTTAGTTTTTATCCATTATTTATTATAAAACAGTTTTATCTGTCCAAACAATTTATAACATTTTAATTTAATTTTAGTTTTTTTAAATTTGACAAAAATTAGTTGAAATTTTCCTTTACAAAATATTAAGCTTTCTGTAAACACTTTTAAATTTTATTTTATATAGCTTTGACCAAATAATTAAATAATTTTAATTTTTTGTATTATAGATTGTAAAAAATATATCACACTTTGCTATTATAACAATAAACCTTTATAAGAGGAAGTCCTTGATAATGTTCTCATTGCATTACCAATTACAACAAAGAAAACGTTCACATTAATTACTATATTAATAAAAATTAATTAAAAACATTACATTCGTTGTTTATTACTACCAATAATAACTTAAAAAATATTTTATTCCTGGAAGAAGACTACAAATTACAAACAGTTAAATATTACCCAAATTTTACATTACATCCTTTTGCATATTTTGCCATCTCATAGCCTTTACATGTACTTATGAATATGTCCTCGTACAGCGAACAATTGAGTCATTATTTTGTGATGAAAATCGAAAACTAAATGAAAACAATTTTATGTGTGAAATAAAATGGTAAATGTAAGACCTAATCAAGGGATTTTCTCATCCAGTCACTTTATGTAAATAAATCAATTTCAGCCTGTATCAGATGATTCAAATTCGTGGTATTTCAAGGGTTCCTAAGAATCTGTAAGAGTAATAAAAAATCTGATATACGAGCCCAGGGCTCTATTTTCTTAGAAATAACAATGGGCAAACCGCATCCTTCTAACTCTTTCCATTTTCAAGGTACAGGGCGAGCTTCACTTTTCGACCAAAGCGATACGGCTATTGTGCTCAGTTATATTTATAGCTATTAAAAAATGGCGTTAACAGTCTACAGGCACTTTTTTAAGATATATTTAATGCCGTAAATCAAATTCTATATATATTTTTAGGTGCGAGATATGTACCAAAGTTGAGTTTTTTAAATGGAACACCCTGTGTATTTTGGCTAAATGGAAAGGGCAACCCCAAATCCTTCTATAATTGATATTGATTTGCTTCTTGTCATTCGTGATCCATCGGTTTTTTCAAATAATAAGTGTAGTTCATTTGTAGTAGACTGGGCAAACAAAAAGTAGTTTAACAGTTTAAGACGGTTGATAGTTTTAGGTTGTTAACATCGAGAAACTGTTATCTCTATTTGTTAGTTCTTGGTTTAAAAACACAAAATGGCCCGTTTTTCTAACGAAGTCAAATATAATTTACTAAAATGTTATATTCTAAGAAATGAAAACGCAAATTTGGCAAAATATTTCTATTATCAATTGTAAGTAATATTTTTTTTAAGTAATACGTAGCTATTGATCTTTTGATTTAAATTAACGATTTTAATTTAAGATATCTGGAAATATTCCAACCGAGCGCCAAAACATTTAAAAAATTAAAATTCAATTTAATAAATTACAAGACAAAGATAGGGGCGGGTTGGTTTTATTGTCTGGAGTGGTATAATTAATTACCAAGTAATAGGCCCCCCACTTTTTTAATGGAACTCTTACCTCAATAAATTATCGTCAGATACTGGAAACCTGTATCGAACCATACTTAGATAATTTGCCATAATGCTATAGTTATTACAAGATACTTGAACCAATTGTTTCCGGAAAAGTGGATTGGTAAGTTTTTGGTTCTATAATTTCATTTGCTGTATAATATTGATTTTAGGTACAAATGAGCCTATCTTTTGGCCTGCTAGGTCCTGCGATATCGCGCCATTCAATTTTTGGGTTTGGAGCTACTAGAAAAATATATCAGGAGCCATCAGAAAATGTAGAAGAGTTAAGAGAAAGAACAAGAGTGGCGTTTCAAAGGATTACATCAGTGATGATTCGAAATGCCATTAATAATGTCCAAAAGCGATGTCAAGCTTGCATCGCAGCAGAAGGAACACAATTTGAACATCTATGATAATGTGGAATATATTATTCTTTCTGTTAAATCCTGTTCACGTATACAATTATTAATACTCCTAAGTGATAATAGAAATTTTAGCCAACCTTACATTTTTATTTCAGACTAAAACTATCAACAGTCTTAAACTGTCAAACAACTTTTTGTTTGCTCAACCTACTATAAATGAACTACACTTATTAATTGAAAAAACCGATGAATCACGAAGGACAACAAGCAAATCAATATCAATTATAGAAGGATTTAGGGATGCTCTTTCTAGTTTAAGCAAAATATACAGGGTGTTCCATTTAAAAAAACCCAACTTTGGTACATATCTCGAAACTAAAAACAATATATAGAATTTTCTTTACGGCATTAAATATATCTTAAAAAAGTGCTTGCAGACTGCTAACGTTTTTTAATAGCCATAAATATAACTGAGAACAATAGCTGCATCGCTTTGGTCGAAAATTGAAACTCTCCCTGTATCTCGAAAATGGAAAGAGATAGAAAGATGCGGTTTGCGCCATTGTTATTTTTAAGAAAATCTAGCCCTGGACTCGTGTATTAGATTGTTTATTACTCTTACAGATTCTTAGGCACCCTTGAAATATCACGAATTTGAACCACCTGGTACATTATCAAATACTATAAGAGTTATTTATTTATCTTTATTTAATAATTAAATTAATGCCTCTTAGGGCCAATTTCACCAACATATTTAACCGTAGATTTTTCAATTTTATGATAATTTTCTATGGAAATAATAGTTATCTACAATCGTTGCTGTGAATTAGTTGATTACGCTAATCGACAGTTAAATACTTTAGTGAAATTGGACCTTCGAGTCCGGCTATTATCGAAATATATACATACGGACAAGTGTCAGTTTGGTTTCATGTAGAATTTTCGTTTGGTGAACTATATTCTTTTATTAATTTGACAAAATTGTTTTGATATATGTTTAAGACCACCAAAACGTGCAAATGGTACAATTAGAATATAAAGTTTTCTAGTAATTAAAGTTTACTAGTAAGATTGAGAATGTTGTTAAAAATAATTGTTCTAAATTAAATATAGGAATAGTCAAAGTTTTATAAGTAAAGTTTGATGCAATAATTACTTTATTTGACGTTCGCTGTAACTTCAATTTACAATATGATTTCACTTCTTTTGCAAAGGTCGTGAATGTGTGACATTACATGTATTAATAATTTTCAATTCTTTGTGTTACCTATTTCGTAGTTTTTTAACTGTTTTCGAATCCTTTATTTATAAATATTAATTATTAAATAATTATTTAAGTGTCACTAAGAAACATGTAACTGAAGTAGAAATAAGTTTACTATCCGATTCTATCATTGTATATTATCCCTTGATTTCTATAATTTATTTCAGTTTTAAGAAATTTGGAGTGAATAGAATAGTGACATCTTTTTGATCCGGTATAGCTTGATCTTGACAGCTAATTAGTTAAAATTTAGGTAACGTTATTGCCATATCGTCAGGTCAGTCGGAAATTTAAAGGTTCCGTTATACTCGTGACAAATTATACAACAATTGAATTGTTTAGTTTTCATAAAAGGTTAATTGCAATCGTAATTCATATTGACCCTGGTAACCTCTTGAAACTGATTATTTAAAACACAAATAAGTGAGACTTCAGTAAAATATAAATGTGGCTAATTTGATTTACGGCACTTTTTTCAAACAATTATGGTTAGTTTTATGTTTCATTGAAAAATGTCGCAAATTATCGCAACGATTTTGATATAAAAGCATGCGATATTAAAAAAATAATTTATGTGATCCCAAAATGTGTTTCAGCTTTTACCATTAACTGTCTTCAAAGCTTGAGCTAATTAACTAGGAACACCCTGTATATGAAGGTTATCTAATAAATTGCTTTATAATAAAGCGTGAGTATTGGTATAAAGGTAATTATCTCACCTAATAGAACAGCAAACATGGATCATTTCCCTAACACTGTTTTATAGCCGAAACGATAACGTAAATGCTATTGTTGTTATCTGTTTGGTCATTAAATATATGGTCACATAAAATAACATTTTTATATACCTTTTAATGCATCAAGATGTTATGTAAGTACAAAATACTGTTAAGATTACAGATTTTCACATAAAAGAAATTTTTATCTAAATTTGCGAAATATAGTCTTCTTTAATTTTACAGAAATTTTAGCAGAAATTTCAACAATACATGAAAAATATCGCATAAAATGATTAAAACAAAATTTTAAAACGTTTTGGAAATACTAAAGCGCGTTTAATTATAGCGAAAGAAGAATAACCTTTAAATTAATTTATATACAAAAATGGACCAGTCAAGTTCTGTGAATTAAGTTCCTTTACACTTAATTTGTTTACCAAATGAAAACTTGGCGAAGTTTTGTTTTACGTTGTCTACTTATAATACTGATATGTATATTTGACAAAGTTATCAGAAAAGAAAATTAATTTTATTAACAATGTCTGAATTAATTTTTATTTACAGTATTAAATTGCGCCGTGAATTACTTTAGCGGGATTATTAAGATCGCCTTATTAATGTTAACAAATTATAACAACCTTAAAGTTCTAAGAATTTGAAATTCAATTTTCTTTTTTCTATGCACAGCACAAAATTTCTCAAAACTTAATTAGGAAAGTATATTTTTGCATTTAAACGTTTGTTTAGTTACATTTTAATTACTGAATAAGGAAATGTTGGAACAATTATTGGGGAAAGGCTATCTACAATCATGCAATGCTAATTCGTACCGGTTCCGTTAAAGCTAAGCGTAATGAATACAAAGAATAAATCAGATGGCGCAATTGCTTAGATTATTAAGGTGCTTTGTTCTCATCAACAAATTTAATGAAACTCGTGTTTTGAATGCTGTATGGATAACGCGACTTTCTGATATTTGTCTGTGCCATTTTATACAAGTTAATTACTTAGATATCTTTGAATACGGAGGAAACTATTAGTGAGGAATGTTGTGTCACCAATTCAGGCTGGTTCTGTGAAATTATACAATAAGTTTTTTCTAATAGAGACATCTTATATGGATTAACGTGTTTTATTTCATTTAAAATCATTGAAAATGGATGGAATACAAAAGATTATAGCAATTACTTTTTCTTTCTTAAATATCCATAGACGTTTCGTATATTCTTACAGTATATGTAATAAAACAATTGCTGCATGGGGGTCCGAAATTTGATTTCGAAAATTTTGGGCCTACATTTCAGAAAATTTAGGAGACAAGATAAGTTTACAATGTAATGGTCTAACCACCAACAGCTTCGTCAACTGTATAGAAAACCTGTAAAGTAGTGGTAAAATTTTGGCCATCAACGAAAGTAAAAATATATAATTACATAGTAATAGCATAGGTGTTTGTAGAGATGGGAAAAAATTAGCGGTACTTTTATATATCGGAAAATGTTTTCCTTTTTTGGTAACAATGAAAGTAAATCGTCACAGAAATCTGTTTGTAATAGTAAAACATTCAAAATAATCAGAAAGTTGTTTAAAATACTTTACAAATTTGAAATATTTACGAATTCAATGGAAGTATCAAGAAATAACGCTGTTGGTCATGACTTCACGAGTCAGCAGACAGAAACGCACCTATTAGTTCTTTATAGGCGTTTACCATAATTAAACTGTTCCACACCGGTAGAAATGTTTTATCTCCGTTGTATCATAAAAAATATTAATGAAAGATATGGAAGGAATATTGGATGGGTGTGAAACGGTTTAATTATCGTAAACACCTATTATATATCATCACAATATCCAACATATTGGACGTTGTACAAATCAGATCCACTGTGTAGTTTTGTAAAACTAGCTTTAACGTTAGTAATCGTGCAGGAACAGTTTATTAAGCCATTTAGTAATGGAAAAAGGATATG
>JAHWXV010513452.1:0-11253 GCA_024586415.1 Phrixothrix hirtus | reverse complement strand
ACAAAATACATTGAATGAGGTTTTAAAGTAATTATGTGGGTAGCCTCTGACCGCTTAATTTATTAGGTAAAACAATTGCAACAACAAGACGTCATCATTGTTTACAATGTCGTTGCTAAATTATTGTACCAGGGAAGAAATACGCTCAGTTATAAGATTTTTAACTTCTGAGCGTGTAAATCCATCTGAAATTAATGAAAGAATGATAAATGTCGGATCGTGCTTCTAACCAGTTATTTCCACATTTCGGTTTAAACTCAAATATTCTTGCATTTCCTTCATTATAGAAAGCTAAGAGTTTAAACTCGAATTTCAGAAACAAAACAAAGTAAATGACTGAGTAGTAGTGTTGGTTGATGATACAAGGTATCTTGGAGGAATATTAGAAGAAACAAGATACTTTACTTAAAATTAAGTTTATGCAAATAGCCAATAAATACTTAATGCGTCTGCAAAAAGAGGATGTAACTCAAATTGAGGAAGAAGAAGTTTTATATCCAACAGATTCTGCTAAAAAAATAATTTCTGGGTTATTTAAATTCAATGATAGTTCTAGTCTAAAAAGGCCAATGTAAATTCTGCATCTCAAACCCTCAGCTACAAAAAAGAAGCAAACAAACATCTAGAAATTAAATTTCCAATTATATTCAAACCTCTATTAAATTTATTAGTGTTTGGCTTAAAGATATGGTGATAATGTAACTCCATGAAATCGCTCACTAATTAAAAACCATAAAAGTATTTGAAAAAGTTGGACTTTTCATAACTTTAAGAAAATATATTAACTCAAAGCAAGGTAAGAAAGAATTTAAACTAACCAATTGCTAGACACATGTATTCGGACTTGGAGCGTCTCAGAATCTGTATTTCCGTTAAATAGTGCACAGTGAAAATTTTAACCAAACAATTTTTTGTTATATTGTATATAGGGTAAGGGAAGGTAAAAACGAATTCTTCCGAGTCGCATAAAGACCAGGGTTGCTATTTAAAGCACATATGAATGATATAAAAGCTGTTTAAAAATAAGCTTGTGTAACTGGACTATTGTAGAGTGGTATTAAGTAGAACTTCTTGACATATCTGTGGGATATTCAATAAAGATTTGTGACAGTTTTTCGAATTTTTGGGATTTTCAAATAAGTGACATGGATTGTAGTGTGTTTGACAAGTTATGTACGAGAACTAACGAAAGTTCGATTATTTCAACTGATTTTCATCACTTTTTTAAATCAATTTTTGAAATTAAAGTACCCAGTCAACGCAGAATTTAATGCTGTAGAATTTATGAACAGTGCTTTTTCTTGTAGGAAGCTTATTTTGTGAGTTGTTTATGAAAAACTGAAACAAGTCCTAACATTCGGCAGTTTTATGGAGATTGCGGCTAACGCCGACCTAGGAAATTGGGTAAAACTCTATTCATTTAATAGTAAAACAAAGCTTTTAAAACAATTTTCAAGCACTCCTCTACTTATTTCAAGCTAAAAGTCTAATTTCCCTGGTCTGTAACAGCTAGTTGTTAAAATTTCGGTTGAGATTAAAGCAAGTTACATATTTATTTCATTTTTTGTTTTCCATCAGCTTTCCATAATAGACACGGTTTTACTTTATGACCAACTCGGTTAGAATTATGACAAATTAATTTAGTTTGAAGCACTTTGCATTTTAGGCATTATTGATTTGGCCACTAGTTCTTCTTGAGAGGTACACTCGGTTCCTTTCAATTCTAATACTTTTTATAATATTCAAAATTTGCAGGGAAAGTTTTAAGAAGTTTATCGACAACATTCCTAAGGTAATATCTAGGACTAGGTTTCCGTAAATCGGCACAATTCTTGTAAATTAACGCGGGAGCGGCAGACTGCAATTAATCGACTAATTTACATATTAACTTGTGAAATAAACACAGGGTGGAAATTGAATACACCAAAAATCTGCTACTATAATAGTAAAATTAGTTTTCAAATCAAGTAAATTAGCTGAAATTCGGGAATGACGCGAAACGCGACATTGTAAAAGATAATCAATTATACATTTAAAAAATTTGATGTACTCAAATCTAAATAAATGTATTTATTCAAAAATTCTATTATTTAAAATACAGGTAAATTGTAGCTAGCACTTTTATTTAAACATGTTATATAAATATGTAGTATCAGAGTGGTAACAAACATTTCATTTTCTGTAAATACATAAAATGTCGTTCTTGCGAACTGATAACATCTAATCCTTAAATTAAATACTTTTAAAATTATTTAATATAATTAACAGCATTACTCTCTTTATTGATTTTTTATTATTTTATTGCTTTATTTTTATGTAGCCAATGCCAATGATATAATTTTTATTTCGTATTTAATAAATAAATTTTAAACCGACATTGGTATTTGTTCGACAATAATAGCAAAGCTTGATTTTATCAACAAACCTTTAACAGGTAAAAGGTAGATAACTGAACTCGTAAGTATAATTTAAGCCCGAAATTAGAGCTAGACTGCGGTAGCGCAGGCGATGTTTGTTGGCCGTTGACTGCAAATTAAATAAATAGATAGCAGCTCAACCTATCAAATAATTGTAATAAATTAATTATGCAGTTGCGAGCAACACAAAATAAGTACGTTTTTTCTAACTTGAAAGGAAAATACCCTTTTCATAAAGAACCTAGAATTTTGCATATTGGGCATAATTTGCATAGCTGCCATCTGTTTTTAGTAATTTTAGAAAACTCTACCTTTAAATTGTTTTAAATGTCTTTTAGCTTCACTGAATATCTTATAGCTTAATTTACAAAGCTGTACGTCATTCACAGTTTTTGACGTTACAGTCTATTATTCCAATTTTCTATAGCAAAATGCACACTAGCTTAGCAAATGTCGTTATAAATCTAGAATGGCGCATATTAGCGATCTGTGCAGTTTTTTTGGGTCATAATCTATTATACCAATTTTCCGCAGCAAAATGCGCATTAGCATTGGTGTAGCAGAATGTGACAGCATAAATCCTGAATGGCATGTATTAACAGTCTATATAAAATCATCCGTGTGCAATCCCATATAGCTGAAAAGTCCTACACGTAAATAATAAGGTTTGCGTTCTGAAACTCGATCTTAAGGTCGCTACCAGCACATATCCTACTTTTTTCTGTTGGCAACACTAAAAAGTGCACAATTATATGCTTTTAGAAAATTCGCCGATTAGCTTAGAAATCCGCATCATCGTCCACTGCTTTTTGTTAGGATCTATTTAACAGCTTGCATAGGGTCAACAATACTTCGAAAAAGTAATGTTAGTCTCTCGTAGTTAACAATAAAAACATTACTCTGTTCTCACATTAGAAAATTATGGTAAATAAAAATACCCTACCAGTATTTCTAAGTTTAACACGAAGTTTTTCAGCCTGTAAATATAGTGTTTAAAAAGTGTACCGTTATAAACCGTGGTATGGGGATACAACTTTACAGTTGTAAAAATCAAACTAAAAATCAAAGGGATACGTAATAAAATTTTCTACAAGGAAAGTTCTTCGGCTGTAATAAAATATAAAAAAATCAAACCCGCCCCGAAACTTCAATAACAATCACCTGAGACCCAAACAGTAAAATCCAGGACAAGGTTGCGAGACAGGACCCCGTCAAATAATTGGTCTTTAACGGTTTCCTACCACCAAAAATACAAACTAATAATTTAAATTGGAGACATTTGATTGATCAACTAAACAGCAGAAAGGAAATGCCACAAAGTTGATAAAAGCCAGAACCACGTAAGCAGCAATATCTTAGATCGTCGACCACGGTGATGAATTAACCAATTCTGGCAGCTTCAAAAAATATCCTTTGACGTTAACATGTAAATTCCGACAACACATCGCTAGCTAAAGTGTACTCAAATAAGTGAAATAAATTACCGCCGATTAGTATTCGTTGCTAATATAACGTTTACGGAAGAGTAACGCCAACGTAAATTATAAATTTTAAATTTATGAAAGCGGAAAAAGTTTTAAACTAAGTTGTTCAAACACGCATCTATAAAAAAATTAAGGCGAATTCCACAATGTAAGGGCCCAGCAGTTTGCAAATCTTTATAATTGACAGTACCTACCAATTTCAGTGTCTCTCAAAAATAATTTGTGACTTGGACACAAATCCATAAATCTAAACTGAAGAAAGAGAAACTAACCAGAAAGAAAAAGTATTATCGAAATAGAGATAATAAAAAATCAAGAGTTAAAAACTTAAGTGAACGTTTTGTAAGTTTTCAATCTAATACAAATTTTATAACGAAGTAAAGACAAAATTTGCAAAACCAATATATGGAAAAATTAATTTAATATTAATATAGTAGTATACAACGTTTATTCAACTGCTTGTTTACATTTGCCGGCGAAACGTTTTAAGGGATCTATCCGAAAAAATGTTATTTCATTTCGTGTATAACTGTTTTCTGTAGAGCTTTATTTCTAATTGTATATATAAGGTATTATATAATGTAAAGCCTAGTACGTAATCAAGCAATTATAATAGATTGCTCAATACTGCGTAGTTGAAGAGCAACCGTTGGCACACCTTGTATTTACTTCGCAATTAAATTCGAGTAATGGCGATGTGAAAACTAATCAATTTTATTAGAAATCTGTGATTATAGATTGTAACAAAAACTTTAGAAGATTACAAATGGCAGTGATCAAAAGACAGATTAATTTAATTTTATATATTTTAAGAGTAGTTATGGAAATCTCCATGGTGATCTACCATTATATATATATACCAAATATTAATTGTGAAAATACAAATTAAGTATAGCATAACTAAATACTTCAGTGATGTTACACACCAACCTCGACAAACTTATTTCTCATAGGTGACACTCCCATTCGAGAGCATTTGCTTCTTTAAGAAGTATTTTAGAAGAAATAGTTGATATTTAAATATGCGCTTGAGGTACGGTTTTGTAAGCTCATATGAAAATGGACACTTTCATATATCGGAAAATGCTTTCTTTTTTTGGTATCAATGAAAGTAAATCGTCACAGAAATTCGTTTGTAATACTAAAACACTCAAAAATAATCCGAAAGTTGCTCAAAATACTTTATAAATTTGAAATATTTACGAATTCAATGGCAGTATCAAGAACATAACGCTATTGGACGTGGCGTCACGGGCCAGTAGACAGAAAGTCACCTGTTAGTTTTTTAGACGTTTAAGATAATTAAACCATTCCACACCGGTAGAGAAATGTTTTGTCTCCGTTGTATCATAAAAACTATTAATGAAAAATATAGAAGGAATACTGGAACGGTGTGAAGCGGTTTAATTATCGCAAACACCTATTATGTATCTTCACAATAACCAACATATTCGACGTTATACAAGTCAGATCCACTGTATAGTTTTGTAAAACTAGTTTTAGTTAGTAATCGTGAAGGAACAGTTTATTAAGCCATTTAGTAACGGAAAAGGGATATGTGAAGGCTACATCCAACAACTTGCACAAAGTGGTTATTTTTATGCTAGGAGAATTTCCTAAAAATGATTCGAGTTTCAACTTAACAGAAATCAGAGGCACCAAGACACAACCGTAAATAAATGAATACCGATGCTTATAACAAATTATTTAAATACTGAAAAATTGTTTTTAAACGTCTAACTACTGATTTCAGGTAATTATTATTTATTTTATATTATGTGATAATTCTATAGGGCATGTACAAATTAAATGGAAAAATAATTGTTGTATTGTAAAAGCAAAGATATGCCCAGAACACTCAATCCATAATAATGTACGGTGTTATTAACAATAAATGAAATCGATGAAATCCCAGAAAATAGTCAGTGTTACTGCTGTGCAGCATCATATGGTAATTTATTTTAATTGATATGATAACGATAATGGTAGAAATAAAAATTATTGTAATCCAGTAGGCTGTAAGCATGCGTTAGGATTATTAATGTGGCTCCTATTAATGTTACGTGTTATTGTATAAAGACTCGTTCGACTACTGTTGAACCTACAATCAAATTTATAACATGTAGGATTTTTTGAACATGTATCTTTACAATGAGGTACCAAACACCACTTATACATTTTTTAAAGTGTCATATGCTATTTGTGTTGTACAAAAAGAAAGTTCACCACGTATTTTCGAGATGTTTACCATTTAAGACCGGCTACTCAACTACCGGCAAAGATCGCTACTGGATACTGACGTCACTTGACCGCGTGTCATATTCCTGGTCAAATGGCACCAAATTCAAATTTTTGGTGCATACGAAAAGCAATAAATTGTTTTAATCCACGAATATAGCTAAGGACTGCTTCAACATGTTATATTTTTACAAAAAAAATAGGCAAAGGTTCCCAAATGAGCTGAACTTTAGTGTACTTTTGAAATTGAACGTATTGTCTATCTTATCTATTTTATGTAGAATTTATTTATTTACTTTTACGGATGTCTTGTCTATTCTCAATTTTTCAATACAATAATAACACTAAACCTTCTAAGGTACCTAGGTAATATTTCAAATTGTATGTTAATATAAATCAGTTCCTAAAAATAAGCATGAAATTGTATTTTATGATTCAAACCGTCTAAATTATCCATAGAGTTCTTGCGAAATATAAATACTATCCTGCAATATGTTTCAGCGGAGAAATATGCGCGTATCCAATAAAATCGTGAAATTAGAATTGAACAGGATGATTTAATTTTTTATCACAAAGGTTCTATACATATGTAGAATTCTTTTGAGTTTATTTCTAAAACACCGAAGAGGTACACGTGTACAATTTAACCATATTACAGAAGCTTTATGATAGGCTGCAGTAGATCCTATTGTTAAGGATGGTTTCCTGTTCTATACAATCACATCTAAAAATTATCGAGTCTACTCTAATACAACTAGATTTGAGTTATACGTTCTTATGAAGTACCCCTTTTTTACTTTCTCGTACCTATATGAAATATAATAAATATAATATATATATTATATCATGTTTTCGGTTAAAATTTTCAATGCTGTGTGCGTTTCCGTGCGCGTGCATGCGTGCGTGCGTGCATATGTGCGTGCGTGTGTGCGTAAGTTCGTGCGTGCGTGCACGCCTGCGCGCGTGTGCACGTCGGCGCGTGTGCGCGTGTGTGCGTGTGCGGGTGTGTGTGTGTAAGTGTGAGCGTGTGTGCGTGTGTGTGTGTGTGTGTATGTATGTGTGTGCGTGTGTGTGTAGGTGCGTGCGTGTGTGCGTGCGTGTGTGCGTGCATGTGTGTGCATGCATGTGTGTGCGTGCATGTGTGTGTGTGTGTGTGTGGTATGTGTGTACATTCGTGTGTGTGTGTATTTATGTTGTGGCCAACTTATCTCTAAAATCAAACGTCGTAGCAAAGTCAAATATTCTATATAAGTTTATTACCACCTTGGCACCTTCTAGTAAGAATTTTATCAAAGTTGAATGACGGGAATGGCCACTTTATTATTGTGAGTTTTAGGTTTTTTACAATTTTCTTGAAAACGGCTACAACCATTTTTTTTAAGCTGGTCACGTTTCTTGCCCCTATAATGCTATACTACATTACAACTTGTTTCTCTGAGAAAATTCGTTGAAGCGAGTTATTGAGAAAAATCTCTAGAGTTAAGCAAAATTTTGTCTGTAGAGTAACTTGGATGGGTGACCATTCCAATTATCATCCCCAACATAAGAATAAATTAATATTTTAATGATTTTTGTGCATTATTTGCATACTTAATTTTGGAATTGGTCTACAACATGTCAAGTTGTTTCAGGTTGTTTTTCCTATTTTCCTCATTTACATTGGAATTGTAATATATTGGTCATACTTGTATTAACGTTTATAAACTTTTCTAGGTACTAGAAAGAAAGTCCAAAACTTGCAAGACACCACTAGGCTGCAACCTGGTGTTACACGTGATAGAATGCGTACTCCACCTTAACTTGTATTTTGTATTGTCAATGAGGTTTCATAATTTTTTTTTTAATGCTTAAACTTCACTACATTGACGCAACTGTAGTATCAAAACTTGTTTTCGAGTTCTCTCAATTTTGCTTCGTGGTGCTTCTTTAGATTTTCATTAGCTATTAAAAGCTTTCTAAGCATAGCGGCTTTCTGTAATTTAAAATACACGGAATATTTAGTTTCAAACGGATACATACTGTTGTGTAATGCACCTCCATCATCACTGTAGCCAACGCGCTAGACTTATAGAGTTAGCAACTTTGACTTCAAGTTTATTTGAAAAATTGGTTAATGTGGGATTTTATTGCGGTTTAGATTTCGTTTTAGATAACCAGCACTTTATACTTTTGTTGATGTTTACTGAATGAAATATTAGAAATTTTACTGCGATTGCAAAGACAAGCTAGAACGGTCCAATAATTATAAATATTTAATATACTGTTTTAGTATTAAGTTCGTTTAATTATATTATTTCGAAGTGTAAGTTATATTAAGTCTATTTTTCAGCCCGAGTTTGCAATTATATATCTGACGTGATAATAAATGTTTATTTATCCCCTATGATTTATACAGGGTGATTTTAAAATTCAGAGACAAACATTAACGCGGTACTATAGAGGTTGCGCTATATACGAGATACTTCGTTTTCTAATGGAAAAATTAGAGATCGCTTCAAGAACTGCTGCATCTTTTACAACGTTTCAGAAAATAGCGGAATATTTCAATACAGTCGACTTCTTTTATTTATGCCGAACTAGTGAGAAGAGCGTAGGTAACTGTGGACGTTTCATATTACTACTGAAAGCTTTAATTATTTGAGTTGATAGCTTTAACATAAACGATATTGTGACAAATAAGATTTGTAATTGATTTATTTGTAATATGTTGAATTCCCACTTGCCGATATAAGAGTTAATCGTATTCCAGATAGTTCCGAACAACTTGTATTCCTTTAATGTATTGATGTCGGTTTAAAATGGAACCAACCTATACGTAAATATATGTAGGCAATTCGGAAAATAACTTCCGGTTTAATGTAACACATAAAATAGTAATGATACTGGAGATGAGTTTTGAGGGTAGTACCGCAAGATTCATTGTGGTAAATAGTAGCGTTATTTGTAAATAGCGGTAAAGATGGGTGCAGGTTGTTATTTGATTAACCGCTGGTGTTGAGAATGTGTTCAACTTCAGTTATGTCGTACGTTCTGTGATAAGATTTCCTTTTGCCAAAGATTTTGAAGTGATTATAATCCATTGGAACTTATGCCTAGTTTACGTAAAGGTCGCAATGGGAGAGGTGGTTGCATGTTATGGCGCTATATGGATTGAACATAATAGGAAGCGTTGATAATCGTCAACATATTTCACTTTTAACGCCGCACCGTAGTGATTACGACTCTGCTTGATGAGCCAATCCCTAGATCGCAGCGTTTTGATGATTTTTTTTAAATTTAATACATCGAGAGCTTTATTTTATTGTAAACAGTGAAAATCGTAATTTTAAAATTTTTGCCATAAAATCTGTAACCATATTGTTGATATTTTAATAATCAAACGGAAATTAGTTTTTACTCAACCCACATAGAGTCTTCAAGTTGATGAGTTGTAGTCCTTTATTTGATATTGCAGCAAAATAATTGTGGAAACTTGTAGTACCCTAAAAAGTGACTAACTTTATACCAAACCAACATTGATTAAAGTAAATAGAATTACCTACTTTACATTTGAAAATAAGATGAAGGGTTGTTATTTAATAGATTGTAGAACCAGCAAGAGAACAGTGTATAGGGCTTCAAAGTTGACAATGATAAATTATGTCAATTTAATAGCGGCAACTTTTTAAAGGAAATTTGAAAACTTAACCTATTTATTTCAAATTATGTTAGTAACTAAATGTGCTTATGTATAATATATTCAATATACAATAGTATGATCATAATGGAAATAAAATAAAATTCCTAAAACGTCGATTACGCACCACACTGTTACTAAATAGTACCAGAAGCGGATGTTATTATAAGCGCTGTCATCTTATATGAAAAACTAATTTTAGGATCCAATAAATATTGTACACAGGAAACAAGAAACCATTTATTTAGCCTGAAAAGGATTAACTACTTGGGTTTCGAAAAAATCGGGTTAAGAGTTACCTCAATATATCTAGTGCTCAATAGCAAGGACTCTCAAAATTTGTTTAACTTATTTGTCTTTTGTTTTACTTACTTTTATAAAAACAAAATCGTAGCTACTGGATCTGATAATAAGTTTTATCTAACCCTGTATTTTCCAAAAATTTGTCGTAACAGCTTATAATTGTAGTACATTTCTGAATTCCAGAAAATAAAGGTTTTTCGACAATATCAATTTCAGATTAGGATGTCAATTGAAAATTGAAAGTTACCCCCACCCTTACAGAAGAAGGTGAAAAAGTGAAAATCGGATATCAAAGGTCTTATGGGACTTGACTGATTTTAAAACTTTTGTTCATAACATTTTTTGCTATTTCTAATACTTTGACTGGTATTTATGTATACTTAATGCCCTTATTATTGATATAGCATGAATAAAGTTAATGGCATGACTATAATAATAGCGCACCTTAATACAAATCATACAAATATATATAAATGTTACGAATAATTACCATATTGCGGACTGTCTTACAAGAACAAAATTTTTCAGCTAAATTAACAGTTATTTGTAATAACTGAAATTTAAAATTAAAAGCGGATAATGGAGCTGATATATTAATTATAACATTCCTGATCATACATATTAATTTTTAAACTGTATATAGGTTAATGGAATTACTATATTAAATACCTACATGGCTCTTAAAGCTTTTGCAATATGTTTTAACTTTGATTTCTGATTAATACACAGCAATTCTTACTTTTATTATAAATAATGTTACAATTATAAATACCAGGCATGTTTTTTAAGTAAGTACCGTTTTGAAATTCCTCTGCTGCAGTGCTGCGGACGGTATCATGCACATGCATACTATATACCTACATCTGTTGGCAAGCGACAGTCACTATTACGGCAACATTCGAGCATGTTTACATTCGTTTGTACATATTTGAAATTCCTCCGCTCATTGAAAATCCAGCCGACTGTGAAATACGCTCTGTAATTCGTTTTCTCACTGCTAAAGGTGTGAAAGCAGTTGAAATTCACCGTAACATATGTGATGTGTATGGACAAAATATAATGAGTGATGGAATGGTACGCAAATGGGTAAGAGCTTTTAAAGATGGCCGAAAGAATGTTCATGACGAGGAACGAA
>JAHWXV010513448.1:0-17066 GCA_024586415.1 Phrixothrix hirtus | reverse complement strand
GTTCTAATAATTAAGTTGGATTCCAAGCTCAACTAAAATCTTGTTTAAATAGTACAAATTATGATTCTCACCTGGCAGAAATAAACTTCAGGTAAATTAAAAAAAAAGATATAATTTTTTTCCTATAATTATTTTTGATTCCTAACTTCTTTTCTTCCTTAATTCTTCCTCTATTTTATTAGTAAAATCCAATTTTACTTTATTTATATTTGGTATTTTTGTTAACCCAAACTTTTTTTAGGTTAACCTGATGTTCATTGATTGTCTTAAATTAATTTAATAATTGCTGAAAATGATCTGCACAGTCTGATTTGGCAATGGTCAAACTACAACTGAAATTTAATAAAGAGTTACACAGATTATGGCTTAAAATTGTCGACTTAGCAATACGACTTTAAAACATAATGTGGATTTAATAAAATCGTCATACAAAGGTTGATGATATAAAGCCATATCAAATAAACTATAAATATAACCTATGTATTCAAAATAATTTACAAGTACCTTCAAAATATTCACATGATTATAAAGCCATAAAAGTAATAAAACCTCTTCGTAAGTAAATCGCTAACCTGCGACCAAAACTTTGACTGTAGTATAGCCGAAAGGCATAACAGCTGAATAAACAAGAGCTTTATGATATCTACAACCGAAATAACGTTACATGGTCAACTATACCGTCCATTTAAAAAAATCAACTTTGAGTGACAGCGCAGTTATGGAAAGAGCTAGAAAAATAACAACTGACAGCAGTGAATGTCTACGTTAAAGGTGTCTAAAAAAATTATTATGCTCTAAATTCGAAAACAAACGGGATACAGTGAATTTAAGGAATCGGAATTTTTCACGTTTTCTTTCTTGGGAAAAACAAAAGACGGCAGATTATTTCTGACAACGGTAATGAAATAAACATGAAAAAAGGAGACACGAGCACCTAAGCGATTTTCATTTATCTACCCTAATAAGAAATTTACCTATTTAAACCCATCGCAATTTGACTACATTGTACAACGCAGTCAACACGAAATAAACGTGAATACTTATCGCCTTTTTCTTAAGCCACCCTTTTTCAGTTTGTCAGTTACGATTAGGAGCAGCAATGGACTTAAAACCAGCATTCTGGGCAGGCCGCGTACTAAATTTAAATATTCCTATTGACGAAAGTGGCTTAATAAGGGCAAAACAACAATTTTATCAATTATTTTAGTATATATTTTGTATTCTAGAGCGAACATTTACTTTTGTTCGCACAAGCACTAATGAAAATCACAATGAATTATCCTAAAATCTGATTATATCTTTTTTATGAAAAGGGTTCACATACAAATTTAATTGTATACTATTTTTAACAAGGGAATCAAAGCAACAAATATTTCATATGTAAAGAATAGTTAGGTAAATAGATCAAATGCTTTTCACAAAATCTGCAACTTTCAGTATTCTCATAATCGAATTGTATACATTGAAACATCCATATGCTTTTAAATATTTGCAAAATTTTAAAGAAACATGTAGTACTTGATTTATGACAAAGTGTCTTATACTCGAGAAATATGTATAATCAGGCATAAGGAGTGTAATAATTAAACTCAAAGGATAAATTGCGTGCTTTATAGTAATTCTTGCGTATCATTAGTTAAACTTTATGTAAACTGTTAATTCAAATTTTTTCATTTGTAACTAATGCATCTCGCAAGTACGGCAAATATTAGATTCTTGCGATATCGTTACGATCAACATCTTATCATTTCCAATACCTAGAATTCCACAGCAAGCATTTCTATAAACCCACGAATTTCTTTTGAACACACAACTCAAAGCTGTACGCTGAAAAAAGAATGGGATTTGAAAGCTAAACCAGGAAATGCTAAATTGAGTTTCGATTCTTGAAAACTTATTTCTTGCTCTATTTAAAAATTCTTTCGTAAGAGTTTATTATTCGGCACGGCACGCATGCGTTTATTTTTCAGATGTTTAATTATATGGTTGAGTGATTAATGAAACTTTACACATGTATTCTAACTTTATATTATAAAAATTAATTATGTCCTAAAAGTGATGTTTATAGTTGCTTTTAAATCAAAATCTCTGTAATGCAAACTTCTATGTAACCCTAATCAGAATTTTATTTTATGACTTACTGTGGCTTCTTAGTGATACTAAAAATACATCAATACTAGTTTCATTAACCTATTTCTATCAATTTTTATTGGTTATATCTATTGTTAAAGTCCTTGAACAATAAAATAATTTGTTTCGATTTATTTAGGACATCCAATCACGTTAATCCATGGAATCCTATCGAATCTTTGTCTACGAGTTTAATTGGTTAAAACATATTAGAAGATTTAAACAGAAGCTATTTCTTTTTTCCTTATACCCCATGTACGTATTTGCCTTTTGTAGGACATCATTTTCTACGTTTATTTCTTTAAGTATGACAAAACATTAAAGTAATATTGCATTCAATATTTTCTGACAAACTATATTTATTATTTTTTAATTTTCTTAACATAATTTGACACTTACATACATATGGAATTTTTTTAAAACCTTTCAAGTATTAGTATATGTAATACATAATCACAATGATCCATTCTTTTACCTAGTCCTAATCAAAATTCGCTACTGACTGAAATGTCATTTAATTTAAAAGATGGGCACATAAAAACTGAAAGTATCTTCTACAAATTTGTTTAATAATTCTGAACTATTAAAGTGAAGTACTATTTCATATCAAGTGATTCAAAAGAGTTGAAGATAGTTTAAATAGCGCGTGCTAGTATTTTGCTGACTTTTAAAGCTCAACAATATTCTTTTAAATAATTTGTACTTGTTAATTTTCCCACGGGATATGCCATAGGAATCAAACAAGTTTTAGGTAAGAAGAGAGGGTTACCAACTTTTAAAATACTAAATTTCAGCCAAAAATGAAATTTCTTTCAACCTTTTTGGATCGCCCTGTATAAGTAAAATTGGTTAATCTAGATGTGTACGAGGCCCGTTTATAACTATACAATATTTTGTTCAATTATTCTTAGAGTCATATGTATAGACT
Source organism: Phrixothrix hirtus (assembly GCA_024586415.1). Lineage (NCBI taxonomy): Eukaryota > Metazoa > Arthropoda > Insecta > Coleoptera > Phengodidae > Phrixothrix > Phrixothrix hirtus. The sequence continues at coordinate 14,008 of JAHWXV010513448.1, read as the reverse complement.
TGTTTAACTAACAGCAATCTTGAAATATTGTACAAATACTTCCAGAGAGTATCGCAGCTACGAATTCAAGAAGCATTTGAAGAGTGCGCGTGAATTACCTAAATCAAACGTTACTTAAACATAGGAAGAGAAAAGCATTTCTTAATATAGGCCTCAATGCCTAGCAGTCAGTGATTGACTTTCCAATTTTACATCTAACTTCTTGTTGGGAAACTGATTTTATGTTAGAAAAATTTCACGATTGTGTTCTATACTATGCGTTTTACAGGATTATTTACATGTAATGTGTTTATACATTGGCTTTGATTCAGTAGAAAGTTTAATATCGGATCCTATTTATTGCTTTATCAAGTATTGTTTATTTGTTATTTAATAATAAAGGATTCAAAGCAAAACGAAGATTATTTATTTATTGCATGTGTTCATAGATATATGTTAAGATGCCAAATTATTATTACCGATGCATCCTATTTTATAAAAACTTAAATGTTAAGATTATACGCCTATACATGAAAATTGTATGAAGTAAATCCCATCTTGTGGTAATTTGGGGTAGTCATTTGTTAATTATTATTGTCACAATCAATATAAAACTTGTGTAGTTCTGATGTTGGGCTCTACCTTTATCCATTTTATAGCATTTTATATCTACCACTTGATACGTCTTTAGTCTTTATCTATAATTTAAACTACACTAACTTATTATTTTAGTAAGACTAGCGAGATTTGAATGCCTACGAATGCTTTCTTTATCGTTAAATTTGGTAAAGTATAATATAGTATAATATAATCTATAATATAATAATATAATAACATAATATATAATAATATAATTTTTAATTTATTATAACACAAATTTAATTTATCGTTGACTCGAAATTATTCTTGAAGGATGTCTATGTTAGAAGAGCAAGGCATATAGTGTTGTCTATTGATACGTAGAACTTGTTATAGAGTGTTGATATACTTCTGCTTCTGTGGAAGCTACTAACATTTTATACTAGTTGCGAAGCTCTCGACAATACTGTTCGAGGTAGGCTATGTATTATTTTCCGTCTTTAGGAAACCGATCCTAATAGAGTTTCTTTTTATTTCTCTTGTTATCTTTCCTACTAGTCACATCAGTAGAACACATGTTGCACTGCTCCGTAACGTTGCGAAGCCTGTCATAGCCTTACGACCTGCTGGCTATGCTAGAGTTTCCCTCTAAGGATTCTGTGCTTGCTGATAACTTGTAGAAATCTTACCAACTACTCCATGGAATACACAACCATTTAATCTGTTACTTTCGCCAATGTTAATTTTACAAACTTAAATGACAGTACTTGTAATGTGATAATTAATTTCTTTATTTGATATGCTGTGACCATACGCAGTAGGTAACATTTCTTTTGTACCTACTCATTTTAATTCCATTGTAAATTCCGTTGAACTGCTCAAAATTCATAATCAACCAAGATTAAAATCTTTGGCCATCCTATAAGCTGTATTTAACAAAAGGAATAATTTGAACGGTAACTAAACTTCGTATAAATTAATACCTCATTTTGGTTTTAAAAGAAAATTTATTATCCGCACTTCCTTCAGTTGTTGCTACAAAAATTAAAATTTACTTATGTAAAGAAATTATTGTAATTTTGGTAAATATAAGTCATCGTTTAGATATATTCAATCTCTCCTAAATCCAAAAGTTTTAATTATCGTCTACATTTGCACTTAATTTCTAATGAATGAGATTTGTACCAGAGATTATTTGGAAACGTGCAACCGTATACCACTATAACATTTTAGATCTCAATTTTGATTATTATTTTTTTTATTTGCCGAAAGACAAATGTGTATAGATTACAGCTTTTACAAGTACACAATTTTAACTGCATTTGCAAAACATTTTATTGAAATTTATTCAAACGTGTAAAGGCACTAAAAGTAAATCTTTTAATTATCAATACAGCCTTAGCCCAAATTGCTAAAACGATTATGTGTGTTTATAATTTCTTATTGGTTCAAGCTCATTGTTTAGCATAATTAAAGTATACGCTAATATTAAGATCTTCCTTTTTATACAATTTATTTGGTTTTACCTAAATTTGGTTACGCATTTTATGGTAAGATTTTGTTGTCTATACATGTATGTTTTTGCCATATTCATTCAGTGTTTCTCGCAAAATTATAGAAGGCAAGTATACCTTGTGAGAATTAATGTCATATTGATGTGATTTGAATTACTCATTTTTATTCTGGATTTTTTCGTTACATGAGATTGTGCCGCTAGCGTATGATCCGATTCAACAATATGTTGAGCTGTTTGTCCAATGTAATGTTTGCTTCTAATCTAATTGATATTTTTATAACATTACCAAAGGAGCAAACTATTAGTAACACGGTCTTTAATTACTTTAATTATTTTAATACATTTGAAACGCTTCATTAGCACTTTATAATAAATCTTATATTGATCATTGTATTACAATTAAGTGAAATGCCAAATGCTGTAAGGCTTTCGAAGGTAGGATTCACCTAGATTATGTTGATAAATGGGAATCTAAAGTGCTCGAATATTTACATTATAGACGCAAAGGTTCTGAGGTAAATAAATATGGTGCTCGATACCGCAGAAATGTATTTAAGAAAACATGTTTTTAATAGAATACTGAATGCTGCTTCCATACCTTAGCACGCTTAAGCAGCATACTGTCGCTAGTGAATTGCAAGTTAACGTTGTAAAGCCCGTAATATACTGGTCGTAGAATATAATCAAGAATGGTTGATCAAAGGTGTATTTTTACGTCTTATATACTAATTTTGGTACATAAATCATCGACAGCAATTTTACGCACTATGTTTGCCTTGACTGGCAGCTTAATTATTTTTGACAAGGAATTTAATTTATATTTATGTACATTTCGATGTTTAACTTATATATTTGCACATTAAAATTCGCTAAATGAAGTTTTCAATATCATGTTTTTTAATTGTTAGTTATTTATAATGCTTTCATTAATCGTCGAGAAAATCTAAACTTTTGCCTTTAGGTAAACCAAATCGGTAAGGGGCGGAACCCTAAATGAGCAAAATCTAATACTTTTATTTCTACTTTGGGGTATATTGCTATTTCCTTCCCATCCATATTTTTAATTTAGTAAATAAAATACCACGTCAATCGCACGTATATCTAATTTACCAAACATTAAAAATGTCACAAATTTGGTTTATATACAACCCTACTAAATAAATTTCTAATATACAAATTTACAAAATTATACCTACATTTTAAATAGATTTAATTTAAATACGGTATTTATAGTTATATACAACAGGATAGCTTGGCGAGAACTTTTTCTAAGCTCTTGATGTCTAAAGATATGTCAGAAGTACCATTCCACTGAGAATTAAGTAGATGTCACTTTACGTGAATCGTGTTTCCGAATAACATTGTGAATTTTGTGTCCACGGTGTTCGACATTTCATTAAGTTTTAAAGATCATTAATTTTTTACCACTAGTTTTGTGAAAGTTGCTGCTACACTCCGTTCGTCTGATATACGGTTCTCTTTTCGCTAACGAAACTGCTTTTGTTGTCATTAGGCTTTTACTTGTGCATTCATCTATGGATACGCTAAGATTCGGTTAGGTATTTAAGTAAAATTTAATTCAATTTAGTGTGCTCATGTCGATATTAGATAAAACAAAAGAACGTTGTCAGTTATAGTGAAGCGAAGTTGTGGATGATCGATAACATGCGCGGTTGAACGCTGTAAATGTACTTAAAATTGGAAAATTTGGACGCCACTCACTCTTTTTATGAAAATTCTCTATACATCTGAATGGTCAGATTTTACTTTTAAAATAAACAGGAACTCTTTGGGTACTGCAGCAGGGTAGTTGTTTGAGCTGAAAATAAAAAAATATGCCACAAACACTGCACTTCGCCACTCCTCCTGTATATCATATACCCTTTAACTAAATTAACAATACAATCTGTCAGATTAAAGGTCATGAAAAGATTTATCGTTACAATGTGTCAAGAGTCTTCTAAAGGAGAGTCCCCCTTGAATATATACGGTGATTTTGCTGATAATTACTAACACTTCGATTTTTCTTGTAATTAGGATGTCGGACTACTTGGTTTGGTGAGTACTCCGAAGTATGTTAGAGGGACGCATCTAAGGTAGATCGCCCCGTTTAAATATAGATATGTACAAATTAAAATAATTTCCTGCACGTGCCAATTCTTGAGAAGCAGAATGACTAATATTGACTACGTTAAAGCAGCACTTTTAATACTAAAATTGGAGTAGATTCTCATTTAAACACCTAAGTATTGTCACACAACATACATTTAGGAAATTCAATATTAAATAAACCATGTATTAACTGAAACACATTTATGGAAGCATCTAGCGTTCACACAGTAGATAATAAGGTTTACAATAGATCTGCAATAAATTGCCTAAAACAATAAAATAAAATTTAACGTTACAGATCCGTCCTACTTGAGATGTATCATACAAACGTAGAATTTACATACCCTAGTTTATCTTTTCAAATAGTTTGTAACTTCTTAAGAATTCCACCCTATTCCATCCATTATTTCGTATTGGATATCAGAAAACATCTTAATTCACGAATCAAACTATGCCGTTTTTACTCATTTTGACTTATTCTACGCCGATTTTTGGATGTATCCAACAGATAATCGAATCAAATGTTAGTCTATTCACCCCAACTCACAACTGTAGTTAGCCCAATTACCCCAATGTACCAGCTGTAAGGGTGTTCAAATATTTAATACCCATTTGATTCTCTATAATCCCAAGTTCATGTCACCAAATAAATGCCAATTAAAGTTTAACATAAAAAATAATTAAATATTGGTTAAGATTTCATTTTAAAATATTTTAAGACAACGATGAACAGGACAGAGTAAAACCTAATTAATTTAATCATCCAGATATGGTCTAATTAAACAACATTAAAAATTTTCGAAACGGAAAAAATTGCATTAAAATAAAAAATGTTATTTAAGTGACAATTACATAACTATGTGCTATGGTGAAAATATACAGTTATGTATCTGCAACGCCTGTAGCAATAAATAAATTAATATGTAAAGCACGTGAGATATGTGAATGGAGACAAAACAGCACTTCGGATGGAAGTAGTTCTTAAAAAGGTCAACAAAGCATACATGCCTATTTCGCTAAACTTGTCCCACTTTATAAGAAATTCAAAATCAATGTTTGTAATCTTGTATCAGTGGCTTGACTTTTACCATTCCACAACGTGTAGTACAAAAAGGCCAATTGGACGATGAACAAAGCATTATAATATGGAACGTTACACGAGAAATTCTATTCATTCAGAGGTCGTTTATGTAAACACAATCAATAGATAACGACTTAAACCGTTCATATCTGTCAATGGTTTACACCTTGGACAAACAAATATGTTGATGTTATTAGTGATATCTAGTATAAAACCTTTAAATTTAGTAAATGATGATATTTACGACTATTCAAATAAATGTTTTGATGTAGTTTTAAATTGAAACTATTGTAAAAGTGGTTATGAATACCAAAGTTATACAAAAACAGAGCTTCAAAGGTAATTATTTATTTTATGTCTACACGTCGTTTCTCTAGTGTTTTATGCAAACTATATTTTTGAAGTTGCTTAAATACAGTAATATGAATTAACATGAGATTATAAATATTTATTCGGCCTCAAAATGTACAAGTAGCTAGGTATAACACAGTCAAAACAAAAGCATAACGTTTAATGTACATTGAGTATACGGGTAGAGTTAAATTAGAGCTTTTCAAAACTAAAATGCCACAAAAACCGTAATTTCCAAAAGCAATTTCATAAAGCATCGCTGTTGATGTAAAATGAGTCAAGTGATCGTTTAATGTAGCGCTTAAATAGAAACTAATGAACACTGTGATTATTTTCTTAAGTGCATCAGATTGCTATTAAGTTATAAACTATAACCAAATAGATATCTGATACGCTAAAATAATATAATCCTAGAAAAATATTGGATTTATCTAAAATAACAGTGTAGATTTCAACATTCCGTTAGTTCTGAAGAAGATTTCTGTGATACTAAAAGACCCTCTAATTTATGCAAAAGACCTCATACATAACATTCAGCACTGACCCAAAGACTAAAAAGTTTGGTCAAAATTCAATTATTTGGTATCCATGTAATTTACTATTTATTTAACTAATACTTCTAATAATAATGTTAAATATTATCCAAATAAATAATAATGAATGTCTACCTGACTTGGATAAACGTGCAACTTCTGAATTGCCTTTATTTCTATTGGATACATGATTTTTACACACGAGGATAGATACAGAGGGTGGTATACCATAATGAAAACGTTGACATAATAAGTTTAAAAACAGTTTTATTCAAACATTAATAAAACATCACTCAAACTATAATTTGCAGCATTTATAAATATCAAGCCGATGCCCTTTACACAGTTTTGTTACATACACAACGTAAAGTCTTGAATATTTTACTTTTTATGGTTGCAGTGGTTGTTCTCCTTCGCTAATCATGGAATTTCTAATTAATAATGTGCCTTGAATGTCCTGACGAAACTTACTTTGCAGATTTGTTTAAAGCTTCTTTTCCATGGGGGTTTGCGCCAATTGCAGACCACGAGTGTTCAGAAATGCTGACCGAATGACATTTGTGGACTTTATGACAGTTTTATCTATATAACTTTCTAGTTCTCTAGAACTAGAATGTTCATTCCAACTTGATCTAGTATGCCAAAATATATTAGTGGCTACCTTATGGAATAAGTAAGTGCCATTTTATCGAAAGTGTCTACAATGTCCTTTGTAGAATTATAAAAATGTATAATTTTGGGTTTTTTATTTCATTTTCTACTTGCTTCGAGGAATGGAAGTGTAGAAAATAATATAGCAGCCTTTCATTTTTTTGGAATGAAGGACAGAAGAATTATCTTATCGTTTAATGATAACTATAATGTAAGAACTACCTTGTACCGACTAAGCAAAAATGATGAAGGGATATCTTTTTCTATGATTTAAAGTTCACATAATTATTAATACAAAGTTATTTAATATTTCATGAGCTAATGGGACGGACCAATTGTCCATTGTTAAATTTCTGTATGTTTCATGTATTGGTGCAAATAATGTTTTCACTAAGAGGAATGATAATGACTCAGTATTGTCTCGGTTCTTTCCTAATATTCGGTAACGCACTTACCATGTAGTAAGTATTTCTATGCCATACTTATCGGGCATCACAGGAATATAAACTATAAATGGACATTTACCACGAAAATGCAGTGCATTAGAAGTGCAATTATTTATAAAAATGCCGCATATTTCTCGAATTGGAGAAAATTTGTCTAAATGGTCTCTGATAGCCTCGCGATCAAACCTTACATAATTTATTAAAAATTTGAAACAATGTTCGCCAAAAATTGATCTATAGATTCTAGAGCCTTTCTAGAAGACATATTACAAATTCCCAAATGTGCATCTTTTCGAGTTCTTGGTATGTATAATAATCCTATAAAGGCTGAAGATTTCAGTTATATCTGTACTACCTACATACCGTTCTTCACGGTATGATTGCACACCTGACGCTCAATTTCTTTATTTGTATATAAAACAATTTTCTCTAACAAATCTACAAAACTACCTCTTAGGTTAATATTTGGTGCTGACTTGTGCATCTGGAATTCTTGTAGCAATACTACAAGCAGCAGTTATTGCTTTTTCAAGATCATATTCAAAATCACTAATATCGTCATCATCGTATGATTCGGATTCATCTAAGCAACAATATGCTTTCTCCTCAAAATGAGAATTACTCACATTTATGCCATTTTGTGCCATTTGAACTAAGATCAAGCTACTTTTTAGGATTCAAATCGATAATCAACCCACAATAAATTGAAGATTGTATTGTATTTAAATATAAAGTTGGGAATGCAAAGATTATTACTTGTGTGGCGATGTGATTGCAGAATCTGAATTTTACGAAGCGTTGCCCTTAAATAGCTATTTTAAAATATAACTTAATAGGAATAAATATTGTTATGCCTAAAATGGAAATAAAGGTTGTGCGCAACTCCATATATAAAAGTTGGTAGTTTGCGTTCGTAACATTTATAAACCATGTTAATGTTAATTATAGATTTTGTCTGTTACATCTTAAAATGGTTAGATTGGTACAGACTGTTAGTTTGTCACATCATAATGGAACTCTTTTTTGCTTTCCTTTTATTTTTATTTTGCAGAACATAATTTAATATTTTACTCGAAGTGCGACTTTTATTTGAATTGAAGTAGTAATTGTGCCTAGTTAAACTAGTTTTATTTGAAGCCTGCACTATGTGTGCGATCGTATTTTGGCATTCGTGGTGCTACAATAATCGTTTCCAGAATATCTTGTCCTTTCTTTTAACTTCCATCTCTTTGATACCGTCTTCAAGCTATCCTAGCAATAATTCTGATTTCTTATTCAGCAGCACAAGACAGCCTTAGAATGCGCGCCAACCACATAGTACCTTTCTCCATATTTTTTCTGTGCGCGTGCCCTGAAAACGTCAGGCGGCGTCAAGCAATGACTTAGCAATCGATGCTATCCGGAGAATGCTACACACCCTCGCAAGGAAAGACTAACAGTCATGCTTTTTGCTCTAAGTTTGTCCCAATGGCTGCCTTATTTACCTTCAACTGGTCCAAGTTACGTCTAAAACACTTACTTATTTTGTGACTGACTTCACATATATTTCTCTTTTTCAATGGCATAAGTCGGATGATTCCGAACTGCTGTAAGCTAAAGCTTCAATTTAACTTCAATCTAATTAATTTACGTCTCAACGTGCTTGAAGCTAAAGACAGCTACGTAAACAATAGTTTAATTGTTTACCGGAAACTTCCTTACACATAATCAATGTAAACTAAATTTAGAAAGTATTTTGACCTCAAATGCAACTGCATTTTTACAAAACTGCAAAAATCACCTAGTGCGATAGTAATGTGAACATTATAATCGCTATTTACACATGTATCTGCAGTACCCATCATTCAAAATCTAGTAAGTTTTTCTTAAGATAAATTTAGATTTGCAATATTTAAACTTCAATGGTACTTTAAACAACAGAAGTTCTATAAAAACTTCAAACAATTTTTAATTATTGTGTACAACGTAGTAGAACTGGAATAATTATTTCATATGCGTAGTATGCATGCACTTCAATCCAAAATTTTGCTTTACGTAAATCGCGTTTGACGTAGATGAGCTTATTTTAGATGGTTAATATATTTTAGAAATTCTTAAAACGCATTTGATTAATCTAACTTTGTCATTTCTATTTGTTTACATCAACTACGTTAAGGTTATGAATTATATAATATTAGCTTGAATTATATTTCCCAATTAACAATTAGTTGCTAGCTTTATTTCACCTTTATATTGTACTAGTTATATCTAAAAAGGATTTCTGATAATTATAAGCATAAACCAGAATAAATCGACTATTTTCTGTCGTCTTAGGATTTTATTAGCATAGTATATATACCATTTTATAGGAACATTCGAGTAATTATCGAAAAATTTAATTCATGACCTTTCCTTTGTACGTCGTTTTAAGTGCATAGAAGTGTCTAAGCAACCGCTAAGACTTAATTGTATGCTGGATGTCAATCACTAAGGACCTTAACTACAGACTACGTTGTATTTTTAGATATTTTAAAGCATGCCTACAGTAGCTTCGAACCTATCTCGGGTATGCTCTTGAGTATACCACTAATTCAACGGGAACGCATTATTGCATTAGGTAGCGAGACGTCGTGTCGCCCTGAAAGTGTCTTTCTTTTCTTTTATTAGAGTCATCGGTAATTTCCACAAAGTCAACAGTCACGTCTAACCCACGACCCTTGACACACAGCAAGTTGGCCGAACAATTTTATATATTTATATATTTTTATATATCTTGATCACACCCTATTTTTGACTATTATTTGTTCGTCTTTGTAATTTGGCCAAAAGACATGTAACAATTTATAAATAAAACCCAATTTTTATATAAGCACTATAATTACGTTCGGACGAGTGTTTCTATATTTACTGGAACCTCGGGCACTGCTTTTTCTGTCAGTTCATTTATTTAATAAAATACACTGTAAATAGTCGCTTTTATACTTAGATTTGGAAGTCTGTAACTCGAAAATTAGTACAAAGTAGGGACGTGTTGATAACGAAACTATTTATTAATTGAAGTAGTTTACTGATACCACCTATTGAACATTTTCTAATACAGATTCATTTATGGTTGTGAGTTTTGAGTACTTGATGCATTAGCTAATTTAAATATGTTAAATGAAATTAAAAGAGGCTATCTGTTAATTTATTTTACTTTATGGTGTATTGTTTAAGTTTGACCAGATACGACATTTAGTCTTTCAAGGAATTCACTTTACAGCGCTCTTGAAAGGTAAAGTGATCCCTTTTTAGCTTTTGTGTTTTCAGTATACATGATTACAGCGTTTTCCTAGCGCCACTTTTAACTTTTCTATAAAATAAAACTATTGTTTGCTATGAAAGTCACAACAATTTGGTTCCAAGGATATTGAAGCAACAATTCTTTACGAGACGATTTCTAACATTGTGAAACGTTATTTTAAAGCTCAAATACGTGATAAAATGAAAATAAAAATTCTTAATTTACACTTCAATTTAAAACTAATTAATTAGTAACAGAATCTTTCTGCTTTTAAAACTTAAATAGGAAATAATGCATGACCATATACTGGGTGATCCGAAGGGAATATGACATAATTTACAATTTGTAAAATAACTATCGAAAGTGCATATGACATTACACAGTTTCACAAAAGAGCTTAGATATTTTAAGAATCAACTAACTTCTGCGCCTATTGACTCTCTAATACAAAATGAAAGACAAAATTCCGAGACTACATGTTTTCGATAAGATGTCAACTAATGAGGACACATGGATGTATAGGTACATATCACCAGAAGTAAAAAAATATTTAGTAAAGTTGTATTGGCAAATTATTTGAACCGGGTCAGGCACATGTTCCACAATTGAAGTGGTAATTGAAAAGATAGATGGCGACATATTTCATCATGATAAGTCACACATCGAGATTGTCATCTAAAAATCCATACAAAATTTAGTACTGTTAGATATTTATTTGTTTGATCCATGAAGGGAGAAAGTTTGGCATACGAGGATAAATCTGATATATCTGATTGCGTTTCTCTATATTATAATTGAAATTTATGAAGTGAGGGGCGATCTTATCATTATTCGGTCTTTTAAGTTTTATTTCCACAATAATTCCTTAATACAGTCAATATTTCTGTATTCTATATTATACTGCATTAAATAACTAGAGCAAACGTATACTAGACAGGGCGTCCTGGATATAGAAAACATTATTTAACGCACATGTATCCAATGCCTTTGTGAACATAAAAACTTTTAATCCAATTTAAAAAAAATTGTAAGTTTTCGCATAAAAATCAAGCATGAATGTGAGCCTGTATATCCTTTACCAACAAACGTATTTTTTTATGACAAAATATCATGCTACCTTTAATATTAAAGTACTATTTCGAATCAAGATCGCCAGCTGTTTTAATAAAAAATTGTCAAACGTATTTCTTTAAATCATCTAAATTTTCCTGTATGTAGTGAAACACTATTGCACTTAATACAGTCAATATTTCTGTATTCTATATTATACTGCATTAAATAACTAGAGCAAACGTATACTAGACAGGGCGTCCTGGATATAGAAAACATCATCTAAATTTTCCTGTATGTAGTGAAACACTATTGCTTGTTAATTATAATTATTTAAGCACTAATTATTATAAATTTATTTGATAGATATCTTAAGCTGACACGAGTTTTATTTACATTAATTTGTGTAAACATACAAATTACGTAAAATTGTATGAAATTTATTAATGACCATAAAATGTTTAACTATTTTCACAAATCATGAATTATAAACAACACAAGTGCATGTAAATGTTAATAATATGAAGATATTTTTCAAAAAAATTTAAAGTCCTGCTAAATTGATTTTGTAAAAATGAAAATTATTTAAAAACATTTGTCCGTATTCAACAATACAATTGTATACATATTAAAAATGTTATCTGTTAAGTAAAAAACTTGTTTCTATTTTTTATAAACTTGCACAATTCACACACATACCGAAGTCGTTCGTTAGGTTTCGGCCACCGGTTAAAGATGTATAGTTTACCAGCCATTTTTTGTTGAATACAGTAGACGAAATTAAAAAGCAGGTGCGGGCAAATATTTCGAGAACTATGTAATTTAGACATTTCTTGTCGCGCATATTAAAATGTGTCTGCTGTTAAATATAATCTATTTTTGTATAATTTAGTTATATTTAAGGAATCTCCTTCTTTTATGTTCATGCTCAGATGAAGGGATAAATTATGATCTCGAAACGTCAGCCTTAGAACTGAATATTTAATTTTAACATTTTCCTGTCTTTGACAAATAATTTTTAAACCCGAATTCTGTTTTATGCAGTAATCAATATTTTCTATATATACGTGGATGTATGTACCAGGTGTTTCCAAGTGAACGATCAATGTTGTAAGAATTTCAGATGCGTTTACAATGTTCTGAATTCTTTTAGATCTGTGATTGATCCATCGCTTCGCTAAAGATGAAAGTAAACTGTATAATTTTATCTTAGCTAAGTTAAAATTTGTCATTGTCGTATAAAGACGGTTTATCGTATAATTCATTACATGGCACAGAAATTCCATATCTTGTGGACAAAAAAGTATCAATAAACTTGTTTCACCACTAATAGACCACGGTATGATAGACTACTTTAAATATAGATGAAAAAATCATTAACACGGGCATCTTTAGAATCCTAGCGTTCGAAGTCGACTATGTACAAGTTTCTACAAGGAAAATTTCATATTATCATGGATAACTAATTCTCTGACTTTAATTCAACCAAAAACCTCTGATCCATACTTCAACTTTGCATAAATGTTTCCGACGAAGTTACACTCCACATTAGTAACAAGGACTATTAGTGCAACATTTGGCATATTGGGCAGCCGCAGGAATCTATCGAACATAAAAAATAATATCAAGTCAAAATCACGTCATATGACAATTTTGAAAGGCGCGTTTAAATGGTGACCGATATTTAAGGCTTATTTTATTCCCGAACTTAACCTATGAGAATTGATAAGAGCTAGGGCGTTTCAACAATATCTCGCATTTTACTTTTATACTCTACGAGTTAGACAATTTCTAAATGAACAACTCTGTAACAGGTGTATTGCAAGAGATGGATCATTATCTTGACTTTTCACGATCGCCAGGCTTGCCTGTATTGCATTTGTATCTATGAGGACCCGTTACACTATTGTTTGTTTAACTAAACTGGATAACTAATGCAATTAAAGGTATTATTGAAAATAAGCTGCGAAATTGTCAGCTCTTCCTGTTATTTTGGCGCCATTATGTAAATAATTCCTTTTCTAATGTCATTTTTGCATTACCTTGTATATTAGTAGTAAAATAAATTTTAATAGGGTAAGGATAGGTCTATTTAATCATCTAGCATTTAAATATCTAAGAATATACGAAGTCAGTATATCAAATTAATTCAATCAACCTCTTATAATAATTTATTATATCATTTTTTGAGGTTACATTAAAAGCTGTATCAAATATATCCGTGCTAGACAAGGATGTTATTCGTTTGTAAAGAATTTTTAAATAATTGGGTATACTTTTAAAGTCTCTATTTCTTTAAAAGAATCCTCTTTGTTGGCAAATATGTTAAAAATCGTATTATTCTGAAGGTTATGTTTACTGCATTAATCTGAGTCTGTTAATACTAATTAATCGGATAGCGTGCGTTAATTTTTATCAATGCAGCAAACGTATTATTTAAACCGTTTA
>JAHWXV010513424.1:0-12200 GCA_024586415.1 Phrixothrix hirtus | reverse complement strand
ATGCGCAAAAGATATGTATGCACATCGTGCATCTTCGGCGTGCTTCCTCGGCTGCGATCGTGTGACATCCTATTTACCTACCAGTTTTGTATAACTACGGCGCAGATTAAAAAAGTAGTGCTTACTAGGGTGTTCGGGGATCGTGATTTAAAAATTATGCGTATCAAATATCCTAGTTTATATTGTATTCCCGCACGTAACCTATTGTTTCTATGATACATTGAAATATCTAACTTAAAATTGAGAGTTCCTTTACGAAGGACAGAAAATCACATAGATACATCGGTAATCCGAGCTTGCGAACCTCGTGATTGTATTGATGACTGTGATTTTCCCAATTTTGTCTGTTAGTTATATTTCAAATTTCCCTCTCAATCTAATGACACACTTCACATTTGAAAATTCTCTAGAAATTGTCTTTTATAACAGGCTGGTTACTTTTGATTAGTTTCATGCCGAACATGAGTCATATTTCCCGCCAACAAACTAACATAAAAATGGATATCAGTTTTGATAAGATGCACCCCTCGCCATAATGTTAAAGGTGGAGGGAGTCAAAGCTTGATATCACTCATGCTATTTTCCCTATACCACTATGAGTTGGGGAGGTGGGTCTCGTGCTGTCTAATCCAATCTACTTATGTTAGAATAAGTTTAGTCATATGTAATAAGCTTAAGGAATTTTCTGGCACACAAGATCAACGAAACATTAATTGCAACTATAATAAATTATTTAAGAAATCACTGCAAATCTGCCTAATGTAAAGAAGTAAGATGAAAAGAATTAGGAATTAAATGAGAACAAATTTCTGGTATTAATTTAAGCTAAAGTTGAACTTTGAATTATTTGAAACATAGAAATTAAAAGTAGGTAAGAAATTCATTTATAAACATGTTGAAAGACCGCACGAAGCAAAACAATCAGATCTAGGTTAGAGAATTGTATATAACGTTAACTTTTTATGTTTAATAAACATTCTGTTAAGTGGTTCATTGCCGTTTGATTAGAGTCACGCTATTCACTTGAGTAAAACCATGATGGTTAGCACATCTTCAATTTCAAGTCGTAAATAAGATTATTCTTGCATAAGAATACAAGGAATTGTCATTCCAAAGCACATTATTACGGTTATGGTACTAAACCCATCAGCGGTATTAAAAAAGTTTATAAGGATATCTTTCTGGTATGCTGTTTGAAATCAGTACTGGTTTTGTTTTTTGAAGAGAAAACCTTTTCAAATATTAATTTAGGCCTAGAATTAAAAAATTAACATTCCAAATGCCTGAAACTAGGCAACCTATATAACTTCAGCAGCCAGTGACAAATTCAGCAAAAGTGAAAGTTGCAAACTATTCATTATACTAACAATCGGATTACAAGAGTTTACTTACAGCTTTGTTGAGGTTGATTTTACTTACGTTCTGCCTGTGAAAAGAATCATTGGAAAATATAAAGGAATTGTTCTTTTGTTATGGTTACTGTTACTGTTTTACGTGGTCATAATAAGCAATATATTTTATTTATTAATCATTTATAAGAATTTTATGTTATAAATTTCAAATTCTAATCCATTTCCCTCTAAAATGCTAAAAGTATTGCAAATATATGTACGTATATACAACATTTATGAAAGTATCGTTTTACCATAATTGTACAGATAACCACATGATTAGTTATATATGGAAGTCTATAAAATTAAATTTAACAGAAAATGGAACGATACCATACCACACAGCACAACTTCTTTGACCAACCGACGACAGTCAAAGCGTTTCACAAACTACTTAAAAATTGTTACAGGTATCCAAAACCTCGAATTAACGGTTTATTGTATTAAAAACCCGTAACCGGTGCAAATATTTTATAAACTGTTGTTAAATTAGTATTACATCCATTTTGAGCATCTAATTTTGCTTGTTTTTTGTTATTCACTTGTTTGTTATTTTTTTTATAACACTTTGTTATTGCGTCATATTTGTTAATAAACATGGCCAGAGTTAACATTTAAGTAAATTTTAGTAATTTTTATGGTTTTTTAAAACGCAACTATTTAATACAAATACACCAAGAAACCGAAACAATGTTTTGCACTTATAGTCTACCAATTATTATAATATAAATTGAGTATTTATGAAAGATTCCCTATTACGTCTAGTCGCATTGAAGTGCAAATTTTAAAATGTCTTGTTTCCAACAATTTAATTACTATTTTAGCGTGAAGTACGAAGTACCTTTCTCACTGAAGATAAAGTGGCTTTACTCCTTTTCTAGTTATTGTTATTTTAGTTAATTTTCGTAGCCGAGTCTTACACCTTTTCAAATCATAAGAAGACTACTTGGAACAAAAATGACTTCTAGTAGCGAATCGTATAAATTTGATTATATGTGAAACTTTTAAACAAAATAGTCGATATAAATTTAATTTTATAGACCATTGATGATGGTTTTTGAGTATGATTTTCGATATAGAATTGAATGTAGCAACATTATGTCACTCCAAACAAATAGGTTTTGTGCAATACTTATTGCTAGAAGTGTAAAGCAATGAACTACCGAAAACGTTTGATAGTATAGTAAATTTATTCAACTGACAAATTTTTAAATACAAAAAACATTTTTGTTTTAAGCTATCGGAATTCATAAAATTGGCAAATCTATTGGTAAAAATAAAATTTTATGTTGATAAATAGCTGTTTCTAAGAAATAATAACTATCCTAGTTTATATAGTATTCCCGCACGTGACCTATTGTTTCTTTGATACATTGAAATATCTAACTTAAAATTGAGAGTTCCTTTACGAAGGACAGAAAATCACATAGATACATCGATAATCCGAGCTTGCAAACCTCGTGGTTCTATTTATGACTGTGATTTTCCCAATTTTGTCTGTTAGTTATATTTCAAATTTCCCTCTCAATCTAGTAACACACTTCACAATTGACAATTCTCTATAAATTGTCTTTTATAACAGGCTGGTTACTTTTGTTTAGTTCCATACCAAACATGAGTCATATTTCCCGCCAATAAACTAACAGAGAAATGGAAATCAGTTTTGATAATGTTAAAGGTGGAGGGAGTCAAAGTTTGATATCAGTCATGCTATTTTCCCTATACCACTTTGAGGTGGGGAGGTGGGTCTCGTGCTGCCTAATCCTATCTACTAACATAGTTATTTCTATGCAGAAATTTAACCTACATTATTTTCTGTTTGAAATACTTTTAAATAATCACGATTTCTTAATTTCTAACTTTCCTGGTTTTCTTAATTACTTTAAAGTATTTCAGACAACCGCTAACCGCTTTAATTAAATTATAATCAATTTTACTTACAAATATCGCAAAATGAAAAAACTCTGGCATGAAATCGATATTATCTATCATTCTTCACTGGCTTTACTAAAGAGTTTTTAGGATTGGTTTGAAAGTAGCAATCTTATAAATAAGGTATACGAATTTTTGGTTATATAGCGCCTGTTAAGTGGGTTGCAAATTCTCTATAGATCGCCCTAAGCCAACTTGCAGTGTGTAGAGTAACCACTCTGGTCATGTTATCAGTTCCGGGATGGAGATCTGAAATACGACCCAATTGTCATTTGAAAATGGGTAGATGGTCTTCTGTCACTACTACTAGTGACCCAGGCCTTAAAGTACCATGAAAATCGCGTTTCCACTTGTTCCAAACTTGGAGTACACTTATACACCCTTTACGTCAACTGTTACAGAAGTGTTGATACATTTTTTCTATGTATTTGCATCGACTCAGTCTATATCCCTTGATGTCCACAAAAACAGATTCAGGTAGACACGTGAGCTTCCTTCCAATCAAGAAGTGTACAGTGCTTAAGGGCTCGATATATTTTGGGTTTGACGATATGACGATAAAGGATGCAAGGGCCGAGAATTTAGAACTGCTTCTATTTGATTTAATAATGTAGAGCATTCTTCGTAGTTTAGATCAGTCTTTTCCTACATATTTTAGGTGGGCCTTAATAGTTTTAACGCCTGCCTCCCACTGTCCACTAAAATTAAGAGCATAGGGTGGGGTGCGTGTCATGAAATGTTATTTTGGGTTATCCAATTTATAATTACGCAACTGATTGGCTGTTCGGAAAAAACTTATATAATTCTTGAATTTGAGATTTCTGTCTCACAAATTTCTACCGTTATCGAAGTAGATGTTTAAAGATAATCTGAGACGAGCAATAAAGCACTTTAGGGTAGCAAGGAAGTTTTAGGTGCTAAAATCTGTAAACACCTCAAGGTGAATGGCCTTTGTGATCAGGTACACCAAAACGCACGTATAAGCCTTAATAAAGTTTAACCCACGCCCCCTTTTCTCTTTATTGTAATTGGCCCAGCATAATCTATGCCTGCGTTGTAAAATAGAGGTGCCGGTTCTATTTGTACCTTTGGTAAGAATCCCATGATGTATTTACGGGATTAGGATTACCACGTTGAGAAGTCATGTAGCCAAAAATTATTTTTCAACTTTACTTCTTCCCCCTATTGGCCAAAATCTAGCTCTTATTCGGGCCACTACTCCGTTGGCAGTGCATGAGCATTATGTATTGATTTCTTATAACTACTTAGACAACCTGTTAGAAGAAGGCAAAGTTATAGGGTGTTTATTGCTATAAGAAAAACTAGCCATTTATATGCGCCCATCATCTCTTACCCCTCTTGGTTAACTAAAACTGGATTAAGAGGTAATAGAGAACTAGTCCGGTTAAGAAGTTTGTGAGAGGATAATTCATTGATATCCTCTTGAAACCTGCTATATTGTGAATGCTTAATTAATCTTATTAACTCTTCTTGCATATCTGTGATTTAATGGAGAATATGAAAGTCTTCAAATACCCTGCCCTTTAAACGGAAACAAAAACGAAAAACAATAAGAAATAACACATTGTTATTTGTCTAAAGATGGTGATTTAGAAAGGAAGGAGCTATTCATGGTGCTAACAGAAATATTGATAACCTTTTCAGCTACCATAGTACCATTTTGTAAGACAAGAACCTCCTTATAAAATTTTGCCGGGTTATCCAACAAGCACATCGAATCAGACCACCACCGTTTGGAGGAAACCAATTTGTTCAGATTTATTTCTCTAGCTAACAAATTTGTAGGGATATTCTCCGATTTTACATGTTTTTAGTTATGAGTTTCCATTAGTAGTTGAATTTCGGCGACCCGATTCACTACGAATGTTTTTAATTTTACGGGCATACTACATATCCAACATAAAATTATTGTTAGATCACACCCAAGCAAAACTGGAAATTATTAATTTTCTTGATCGTATCCATTAAACAAGCTAGTAATAAAGCAGCTCACGTCGTGGCCATGATACGCTTTTTATTGGGCACACCTACGGTTTTTCGCATAGTAGCCTTATGTGTGGCGCTCTTTTAGCATTATATGACTTAACGTAGATACAAGCTCTGTACACTCTTTCAGAAGAAACTTAAAAATCATGCAGCTCAATGACGGTTTGTGGCATTTGCGGTTCACCAAATGACAAGGCATTGCTACGCTTATAATTAATATAATGTGTTTCGAAATATCAACCATTGATGTTGCAGATACTGAGAGACACTTTCGTCCTATAAAATATTACTTTGTTATAAACATATAATTATTAACTTTGGAGTGATTGCCACTGGACTCATGATGGGTTAAATACTTTCGCCGCCGTTGACAAAGTTGTTCTATTTTTCACGGGTTCTTTAATATCTATTTTAATTAACTTGCACTGGAAACTATCTATGGCGGGATCCCAAGTGATCCCTAAAAATTTGGCTAGCTGATCATCTGCAAAATCAATTTCCCTTTGTTCCAAATTTTCTAGAATTTTTATAAATTTTAGTATAGCCTTATCATTTCAACACCATTTTCGTAGCTCTAAACCGACCGAACCCAAAATTTCAGCAATTTCAATTTGTCTTGCAATTTGAATTAAATTCCATCAGAAAATCGTCCATGTAAATGTCTGGTTATTGTTGCTTGTAGTTTATTGCTAGTTGCTTTAGGTACCGTATAGCAAGCGAAGAGGCTGCGAAAGTACCATACGTGACTGTGTTGATAGGTATCTACCGGATTAGTTTTGTCAACTCTCTAGAGGATTAACTGCAATGATATTTGATTTTCATTTACTAGTACTTGCCGATACATTTTTGCCACAAGAGTAATTGTATAGATCAATAATCTAAAGCTTAGTAATATTGAAAACAATTCATTTTAAATGACCAACGCGTTGGACATCGTTAATAGATATCCCCGTAGTTGTTTTGGCACTACCATTAAACACAACCCGTATCTTTATGGTTAGACTGTCCTGTTTTATTACACCATGATGAGGAAAATAGTATTTTGAAGCGTGTATAAGGGCGCGCTCCATAATTTTTGTCATATGGCTTAACTTTTCATATTCATCAAGTTAGTTAATGAAATTTTGCTGGAATGCTTGATCGCGCTCTCAGCTTCCTTTCCAAGAAGTAAAATCTATTTATTGCAAATTTCATGAAATTGCCTAACTGAGCTATAAAATTGTCTTTTAATAGGATGCTACCTATAAGCAATCGCAGGATGCTCGTTTTGTGGTTTTAATGAAATTATCCTCACAATACTGTTGTTCTGAAGAATATGTGGAATGACTAACGCTGGCTTACTCTATAGCCCAAAATTTATTAAATTTCCGCTTTATTTTAAGCTAATACCAGTGACCATCTTATGAGAATATAGATTTACATCGAGATGACCGCTTAGGATCCAGCCCGACACTGTTTTTTTAATACCGGTTTTGCCCGTCCTAGTTTGTGTTGATCTACATAGAAAAAATTTTAAAACACATCCTCACTTAGCAACAGATCAACTTTGTGCGTCTCAGTACATTTTGTATCTGCTACTCGAATACCCGATGGCATGCCTAACTTAAGCCTAACATAAGCATTTAGTTGGCAATGGATCTGTATTATGTTCTGAAAGTAAACATGAAATGCTCTTATTACAATGATTAATTAACGACCGAAATACTACATTCGTTTTAAAGCAAATATTGGATACAACCCTGCTTATATCTGAGATAGTGAGGCGTTGATTATATTTTTCTAAGCGTAATTTACTAAATAATTCTAGGGTAATGACATTTATCTGAGATCCTGGGACAAAATGAGCCCTACACATATGCAAAATTTTATGACCATCAGCAATATGAACACACACCGTGGCGAAAATGACCTGAAGTAATTTAACACTTGCAGAATTTCTGCGAAGAACTGTGGCCGAACTTTGGACTAATGAACCTGCGCGATCGTTGGTTATGTCACTCGCTTATTAATTGAAGGCTACGTAGTACAGCCTTCGCTATTGCTATCATTTGCTGAAACCTTTCCAAGTTGCAATAGGGTATTGTGTTTTTTACCACATTCGCTGCATAAACTTGATCTACAATTCTTTATCACGTAACTCTTTTGTACACAGTTCAAACAAAGCTGCGGTTGCGTTACGTGCGATATTTGTTTCGAATATAATTTAAGAAAGGCTTTATAACGATAAAGTGGATGATTCCTTTGACAGTAGATACACTTTTTTTTAGAAACTGATTGCTACATAAGTCTTGTTATTTACGTTTAACCTTGGTTGATTATTATTTAAATTTGTATTTAATTATTTCTGATCATATTTGTTAGCTTTCAATGATCCTAAATAATCACATCCCTTTTGCATGTATTGCAAAGGTTCATCTAGGGAGGGGAAATCATTCGTTGCCTTCATTATTTCAGTTTCCCACAGGAGGATTCAATTTTGAAAATCCAATATAATTTAATAAAAGATCAGCTGTAGGATGCTCAAAATGTTTTAGAGAACCCATAACCTTAAAAACATCATTCAAAAATCCTTATAGCGTAAACCTCGAATCATTTATGATAGATTCTAAAGAGAATAAGGTTTTTATATTATTTTATACAGCAAGTTTTTTATTTTCGAATCGTTTCTTTAGAATGTCTTGTGCAACTGGATAAATATCTGTATAAGCTTTGAGACTATTAATTACTTTAGCCGCCTTCATAATCAAATAAAATCTTAAATAATAAAACCTTTGTATATTTGCTAATTTCACATTAAGATTTATAATTGAATCGAGAATGTCATGGAACTCTACCCAATCCCGAAACCATTGCCCAAATGTCGGCAAGGATATACTGGGAAGCGTTAGTGTCATTTCTCCAGGCATGCCTTCCACTACTTTAATCATACTCGATTCTTTTGAATTGACCTTATTGTTTAAAAAGTTCTTTATTGTTGGAATTGGTTTAGAGAAATTAATCTTCGAACGTATTTAAATCGTTTGTATAAGCACTTACGGTTTCATCTTCGTATTAGTCAATAATTTTGAAATGAATTAAGTACATCTCAATTAGCATCTAAACGATATTTTAATTGTTAATTCGTAATTAGTAATTTTTTTCTTACCACGCAAATTTTCAAAACCTTTATTAGCTCTTGTAAGACACGCCTTTAACCTGGCTCTTTGAGAAACTAAATTCTAACTCTATTATTTACTCAAATAGAAACCAAATGAGAATGATTAGACATGTAATTATATGGAAACTGTAATGTAGCACCAATATTTTACAAAAATTTAATACTGCTGATTGAATTTAATTTTGACGTAGTGCTGCTGTACGCTGGATATGGTTCGATGATCAATGTTTGTGAACATTGGACCACTCCTGATAATGATTGGAAAATACTGACCTATTGTAGCCTTGTTTCTACTGCTGTGCCACATTTAATATATATTAACCTTGCTTTTAATAAATATACTTGAAGGGCCTTTGATTATTATATATTTCAAAAATGCATTTCAACAGAATGCTATCATCAAAAATTGCCTTGTTTCTACTTTGCTTGAGCAATACTAAATGCATTGGAAATTTGAAGGTTACTCTTTGTTCAACAGAAAGAGTACAGGTATGGAGTGCAATGACTAAGGGATTAAGCTAATGTATACTTAATCGCATTTCTATCAACACTTTCATATTTACAAATTTCACCGAAAGATATTCGACAACACCAACAGTTATGAAGTCGAAAATAGGTCGACCTTATATCGATAACTTCGAGCGTAGGTGTATGTTGTTAGCGCGACATATATTTTATATTTGTCTGTATATGTGAACGTATTCGACGTTAGTCAGTTAACGTATCTTTCATACAAATTTTACTAAAAGTGCATTCATTTTTATACATACATTCAATATTTGACAGACTATTCTACTATTTACATTCTTACGTTCTATGATATCTATACCTCTACTTTAATTTCTATATGAATTGTCTCATACATGGAATACCATTTTGTGTTATAAATAATGTCTATATCATGCATAATTGTGTAGTTTGTCCATCCAAGGGGAATTCGATGCAAATGGGGTAATAGTGGGGTTGGTTAACAGATAACTTTGTTTTTTATCGGGAAAGGGAACAGAATCAAATAACTTTATATCTTAGGATTCAACACGTAAAAGACTATCGAAAAATGTTCTATAACCTATACATACTATATTTTAATGGATAAAGTGTATCAGGTGATCTTGTCATTATTTATAATTTATTTGATAATGTAATAATTATAAAAAGTTGTAGTAACCCAATAAATATAGTGTTTATTTTAGATGTTACATTGGTAGTGAACTCCCTCGTAAATGAAATCAAAACTAATTGTTTTAGACACAAATTAAATTGTTAGATACGTCTTTAGCTCTAATCTTAGTGACATAGTTTAATTTCATGCTAATATAGAGTAAATAATGGGCTTATTTTTGATTTTAAGTTTTCAAATGTTATGATTTATTCATTATTATTCGGTTTTGAAAAGAATTCTTGTTAACAGATTAAAATAAAAGTTTTATAAACAGCCAATTGGTAAAAATAGGACAAATACAAACTATAAGGTGTAAATTCGTGGAAAATTTGATGTTTAATGATTTGGGAAAACGTTCCAGTATACAGCAATCACAAGCGTCTCGAATCTAGTAGTGGCAAAATATTTATAAATCTAGAAGTTAGGATTATTTATTAGAGGTAAGGTTTGTGAACTGAAAGTGTTTTATTTTGCACTGCATTCTTCTGAAATTTATATAGTGTTTTGTAATTTAATTAGTTATAATTTTTGACAGATAAAGATTTTTATTAATTTCTTAGTTATTAGAAAATGAGCTGTGTATTTTCCTTTATGCGTGAGTGTTATGTTTAATTTTGTCGTGTTTTATGGATTTCTTTATAACAGCATTATTTTACATTTTTAACATAATCCTATAGTTTTCAATTTAAATAACATATTACGTTCTATTCTAGATTCCTATTTAATATATACAATCTATTTTTACCCTTCATCAGTAGAGGTACATGTTAATAGTGAATTACCAATTTTGATTTGAAATCTTTCTTGCCTTAAGATTAGAACTTTCTTAAATTCTTTACTAATATTTTCACAGTCGAAATTAATAGAATGTAATTAAATTTTAATATGTTCTTATTAATCTTATGGATTTCGTTATTTGAACACATTTTGGGTATTTGACATTTTACCAATTGTTGATTTCTAATTAATTACGCGCATCAATAGATTTAGTTACAGAAATCTGGACTTAGATCTTGTAATTAATAATAATTGGGGCAAAACGTTGCAACTCTTTGCTTAAAACAATATGTTAAGATTACATCTTTAAATGTCGAAATTAAATATGCTCATATATTATTAAGCAATTCTAGCTTAAGTCAAGTATATCATCTCACCAGCTTTAACTTCAAGAAAGGCAATAATAGAAAAGTGTTAATATAAAGATTCCAAATAGCACAATGGCGAGTAAAATTTTTTAAGCAATATTTGAAAAACTGAGTTTCACGTTTGTGGAGATAGTTTTTGCAGATGAATCCTAGAAAGCAATCTTAGAAAATTCTGACAGAATGAATGTAGTTAATCCGTGAGAAAACTTCCATGTTACGATTTATTAGAAGTAATGCTGGTACTAGTAATGGATTTGAGAGAGTGCTTCATTAGTGTTTGTATTAAATGTTATAACGGTGAAATTAATGGGACACTTTATAAGAGTGGCTTACTGAACATCTTTTAAATAATTTAGAAGAGTCTACCATGATTATAATGGACAACGCTCCATATAATTCCACATTAGCAGAGAAACTGTCTACGTCAATTTGGAATAAAGTTCATTTGGCTGCACGGTTAACAATGAATAAAATAAATTACGATCCCAGTTTCTTATAAATTGAAATATATTCATTGATTCAGTCAATAACCCTTTCAAGACTGCTTTCAGCCATAAGTGTAAGAATCATTTTCTTTATACGCTTCAAATCTATTAAGCATTATTAACTAATTCTTCAAGAAAAAATGTTGAAAAGGTGCTAGGGGGGTTGAAGAGGGTTGTGGTACATATATGTACCAGCAGTTCTCAAGTATGGTACACATGTATACCAGCAGTCTTACACTAGTATGCATTCAAAGATAAAAGTACAGTAAAAAGATAATATTTTATTGATTGATTACCAAAAAAAAACCATATGCATTTTATGAGTGATACAATGCAAAGAAATTCTTACAAAGCGGAATATCACGTACTTGACAGATTGTCTTTGTTATTGTTTGTATCTTATTCTCAGCACATTTCGTACAACGTCGTCTTGTGCCTCCTTCTATAGGAAGATGCAAAGAAACATTTCCAAAACTCTTCCTTTTCTTTGATATTCTGTCATTCTTAGAAGATCTTCTAACTGCAGCCTTTCTGGTACCTTCCTCGATTAGTTCCTTAGCTAGTGGTACAAGAAAATCTAGAAATGTTATCCTCTTCTTATTAAGTTCGTTGGGCAAAATCCATGCATTTACTGTTGCCATCATCATCAGTCTATAGAATAATTTTTTCCACCATTTTGTGGACCTACGATCTAAATCGTAAATAGCAGCCATCTGGTCGGCGATGTCAACTCCTCCCATTTCTAGAATGCATTCATAGAATGCAATCATCTGAGGACAATATACTTGTGATTTTGAGCCATCTTTTATTGTTTTTGTAACTGTTACATTAGTATTATGGCAATTACTCATAAGAAGTACTTCTTTTGTGTCTTGCCATTTTACAAACAGCAATCCGTCTGTGGTACATCTAAATGACGAG
>JAHWXV010513353.1:0-17871 GCA_024586415.1 Phrixothrix hirtus | reverse complement strand
TTATTTATTTAAAATTAAACTATGATTTTGAGACTATTTAATTATTTTGGAAAGGTTTCTGTAATTATTTTAAATTACATAAGCCTTTCCACGTTCATAAAATTAATTGCTTATAATTAGATTATGATTTTGTGAACAATGTAATACAATACAATTTTCTTCCTTATAAAATTTTGGAATGTCCGCTAAATGATACACCAAATTGCCAAAATCACGTTGGCATTATTAAATCATTATTTAACACACATGTTGCCAAGCCCTTTGTAAACATAAATCTGCAGGGATTTTTAATCTAACATAAAAAAGTTTTCGTACATTTTCGCTTCAATGCAGACCTGTAATATCCTTCACCATGAAGCGTATTTGAAAACATAAATATAACTATTTTTTTTGATGCAATGTCATGCTGCCTTTACTATTAGAGTACAGGAGTACAGGAACGTATTTTTTCCTTAAATGATCTAAGTTTGGTTGTATGCAGTAAAACACTATTGCTTATTAATTATGATTATTTACGCACTATTATAAACTTATTTGATAAATATCTTAAATTGGCAGATTTATTTACATTATTCTGTATGAGCATAGCTTTAATGAATATAAATTACGAAATATTTTAATGAAATTCGTTTATCAATTAAGATTTTTAACTATCTTCACAAAATTTTAATTATACACAAAACAAGTGAGCGCCAATATTAATAACATAGATACCTTTTATCAAAAAAATTTAACGTCATGTTAAAGCGGTTTTGTAAAAGTGAACATTTTTTAAAAAAATGTTTCCAAGTTTCGTTCGTAAAAGGCGAAACTACATTTTTAAAAAATTTTATTTTTATTTAACTGTAAAAATTATTGCCAAATACAGAAGTCCACTGATTCAAATATTTATTTTAATTAAAACAAATACATTTAAATATGTGTTTACAATACTGAAATCAAATCAATTTAACATTCATATATTTACTCTAGATTAATTATTATCTGCCACAAGATAAGTGTTTTATGTTGCTGATTCTAGGGTTGAATGCATATGTAATTTCCGTATTCAATAATACAATTGCATACATATTAAAAATGATATATATTAATAAAAACCTTGTTTTTATTTTATAGATTTTATAAACTCGCACAATTAACACATACTAGAACTTTTAAGGAAGAAAATAAAACTTTTCATCTTAAACGGTAATTGGTGGGTATTAATTATTTTGGTTATAACACAGACCTTTGTTATATTAAGTTATGATTTACTTCTTAAGATATAACAGTAATAATAATAATATTAATAATAGTGTTTATTTTCTAATTCTTTCATACATACCAGTACAGTTTATAAATATATCCATTTATAATTTTTAAAAACCTTTTCTAATATACATTTTAAACATTGTTAATGTTGGAAAACAATTTACGTATAAAAAATTTACTTTAGAAGAAATGAAAGTTCTATGATTAAGGTTATTTTTTACCGAAACATGTAAAACAATAAAAAAAATGGATTTTTATTTATTAAAGTAACTTGTGACGTATTATCTTAAGAAATGAATCATAACTGGTGGATATTCTTAATAACATCTCAGAACATTCATTAATGAAATCTCATGCGTCATACCGAAGTCGTTTGTTCCGCCTCGGTACTGCTTAAAAATGTGCAGATGTGTGATAAATACAGTAGATCAAATTAAAAATCAGGGGCGGGCTGAAAACTTTAATTGCAAATACTTCGAAAACTATGCAATTTAGACTCAGTGTATAAGCGTTTTTTGTTGCTCATATTAAGATGTCCCTGCTGATAAAGTAATGTTTCTTGTATCGTGGACACTCTATATAACGTTTTCTCTGTATTACTAGACAAATGTATAGAAATGATTTGCCAAAATGAGGAGCAGGAAAATTTGAAACCACTTATTGAACTTTTCCCATTCTTCCTAAAAGCCTAGTGATTTGGAACGGTTCCCAATCTAACATGTGTTAACGATTTAGGTTACTTAATTAATAAACAGAGTAGAAATGTTCCTGTTCGCGGAGGTAACTATAACGCTAATAATATCGATAAGGGTAAATGGAAGTTAACTATAAATCTGACCTAATTTAATCGAAATGTAAACCAATTAATTAGTCATAAAAAATAGACGTTACGCCTTAATTTAGAATGATATTAAATTAAAATGAGAACTGGTCATTTAAGCATCCAGCAGCTAAGCCGAAAGTTTCGGGGTTCGGGTTTTTGGTGACAAATACTTATCGGGAAACCACTATAAAGTTAAATAAATAGGATACAGTATAAGTCGTTTAAGGACGTCACTCCCTATTCAGACTTTCTTATTTAAATCAATATTAATTTCATAACCTACGCAGAAATTAGTTGAACAGCTCGGGATACAGAGCCAACTTATGATGTATCCTACTTCATATATATTTTGTTGCTATAGCTTAATCGTAACACTTTATGAATCCACTATAACTAAATTTCAAATAAAAGGACCAAAAACAATTAGTTGGATATATTAAAACGAATAAAACCAATATCAAATAATTTAAAAAAATTCAATTTCTGGTCATCAATTCTTGAATATATATTCGCAAGGCCACACGTTAGGTTGTATAGATTAGACTTAATATTCGTGAACAATAAGTTAACACATATTAGTAGCAAAATGTATAGTAAGAGGTAATGACGCTTAATGACACAAACGAAAAGGTACATTTTATCGTGAGGTCGTTTAATAACAACTGGATGTAAAATGGACTACGTCATATACCGGTAAAAATGATTTGAAATGGAAGCTTTTTAAATGAATAAATCAATAAACTGAAAAACCATGTATACATCATCCAGTTTATTGTTTCGTTAATACATAATAGACTAGATTGACTCACGCTGTATGGTATTAAAAATGTAGACGGAGTAATTGGTAAGTTTTGAATTGTTTGTCACCGCAAATAATTCTGTTTTAGAACGAGAAACTAGTTGAAGAACGCGAAGTTGACAAATTATCTACTTTATAGTTATGTAAAAATATTAATTACCTAGGGCAATTTTGAGCTGTAGCATCGAAATTTGTCATCGAGTAAAAAATTCTTACATGGTAGGGAAACAAAAAAATACATAGAAAACGTTCCAGATCGATCAACTTCTGGTGTAGAACAAATTATTCATCTAATCGTAATTCACATAAGTTAATCAAATTCACACATTTGAATGCACAAAATTTAGACCGGTCGAATGCTACTCGCAATTTCCATTTAATAAATACCGAAATATAAATAACCGCATGCTGGCAACGTATGCGGTCTTGCATAGAATGAGTATAAAAGTTTAGTAACCTATAGCCGTTGGTTTTCATAAATTGTGCGTGAAGTTGTCGATGAAATCTTCTTAGAAAGGATCTGTCGCTTAATCCCAGACAATCGGGCAGACTGAATTAAAACTTTGCGGGGGAAGAGAGAATAAAATATTACAGTAAATACTACAAAACTAGCGACGTGGACTTCTAACAAACTGGATTTATGAATTTACACTTCCAAGATTAAAATTGTGTTCGATATATACTATTTTATAAGACTTTTTTGGAAATCTAACAAATAAATTCATAGTCAAGAAACTGGAACACTATTTTTACATTTTTGGATATGTTAGGGCTTTGTCCAATAATCTTGTGGAATAGAAATGTTTCTTTTCGTCACCAGAAGAAGGTAAATAAATAGCAGTGTCCAACGTCAGGGAGTTCTAAGCAACACTTGGATCTATTTAGGATTTCAGTACAATCATGACCATAATTTTCGATATTCTTGTAATAAACTTTTAGCAAATACTTTTCAAGCACTTCAAAAAGTAAATCTCAAAAAGGTGTTTTTGTAATTTATTCTTGAACAGCTTGGGCTTTTAAAGGCGCAAGAACGAAATTATTTGTCAACATGTTAAATTAAT
Source organism: Phrixothrix hirtus (assembly GCA_024586415.1). Taxonomy (NCBI): domain Eukaryota; kingdom Metazoa; phylum Arthropoda; class Insecta; order Coleoptera; family Phengodidae; genus Phrixothrix; species Phrixothrix hirtus. The sequence goes on along the minus strand of JAHWXV010513353.1, from coordinate 13,937 downwards.
TTAAATAACTGATTGGTACAAGTGTTTTTAAATTTTTATTTTTAAAAAATTGCTTATTATTGAGAACCTAAGCTATTTACATTTAAAATTATAATTTTATATTTTCAAAATATGCCAAAACCTCAGCTTCTAATTAATGAGTAATATCCTTAAATAAATTTAATAGCAGAATAAATTAATTAAAGTATTTCACATTGTAACGTTTCAATTCGTAATGAAAGGTACACGGAGAAAACAAAGAACTTAGATTCTACGCTGTGGTAGCTCGGCCGTGCGCGAGCGGGTTTTGATGGTGTTCCTAATAACTTGTGAGGCTCTCTTCGTCTGGTTTCGTGGTCGGTATACCTGTGAAATTATCATTTACCGGGAGATGCCGTTTGTGAAAATGCGGTCGCTTGGACCTCGGTCATGAAACGAACTTCGATAATATTTAATTGATGATCGTTTCGATTTTCGGTGGTATTAAAAAGAAATGTAACAGTAATAATTTATTTACAAAGTTAAACGAAAATTGTAACACAAATAAGGTCAAAATTGTAATAGTTCAAAATGAAAATAAAATAAACATAGTTTTCTGACAGCGAATTGTCGGCGTATTGTGTTCTGTCTCGGTCGAGTTCTGCGTTTCTGATATATATGAATGCAAGAGTCGGCAGTATGCTTCGAGATCTCAGCACGGGCGTGTCACTCTTGGCGGCCGCTGTGTACGTAATTTATACAGGGGAAAAATATCTGGTGCTGGGCGATAGCTTACACTCGCGGCCTTTATTGACACTCAGTATCGCTAAGCTTCATGACGTTTGGCGTCCTTTGTAGACTGATACTTAGCAATTCGTCGCAAACGACGAAATATTTTATATGATGGATGATTTCGGTACAGCGTAGTTATGTGTCCGCTATTAATACAACTCAATGCACAACGACGTTGACGCATGCTTGGTGTCGGGCACAAATAGTTACAGAGCAACTTGTTTGTGATCGACCCAAAACCGATTTGTAGCAGGTTCGGTGACTGTAACACCAGGGATACTCAGTTACGAGGATTCCTGACGTTATATTGTTCTACACGCGGTCTATCTTTGTTACAGAGCAACAAGAGATAGAGCGCCGTTCTAGAATCTGTATATTTAGATCTCTAGCATACGCCACTTCTTAATGGTTTATTAATATGTCCGGGTATTCAGGAGTTTAGCAGTCTTAGCGAGTCCAGAAGACATCGTCTTATCAGCGTCGCTGTAAAATTTAATAGCAAAACAGCTTAACTTTACAAAAAAGCTTTCATCATTTATACACCAGGCATTGTCACGTATCGAGTCTCATACGAAGACTGATTTTCAATACGCAAAAGGGTCTTATTTAGAGTTAAATTCATACTCGCGTTCTTTATGGACCGAATATGGATTTCGACTGTTTTATTTGTCTACTATCTAATCAATTCGGATAACAAGTACATTTGCTTTAACCAACTCGTTGCAAAACGCGACTCAATATTACGCAATAGTATTTAATTAGTTTTTACTAATTAATTAATATTTAAATTATTTTAGATTGTTGATTGTATTAATTATTATTAATTGTCAAAAGAATCGCGATTGATTTCGGACGGTAAACGGTGATTTATCCGTCAGGTTGTGTACTCTTTATTAATTAACTTATAGCATGTTTTATAACAGCTTTTAATTAAGTAATTTTTTCATTTGTAATTTAAACTAAAATTATATACTCACGCACGGTATTTAACACTTTCTTATAGTCTTTAATTAAGTCTTAATTGATACACTTCCCGAATCACTAATTTAGCGAAAACACGTAGAATTCACGGAATTCCATTAGATCGGGTTTCGCGGTTTAGTATTTTAGTACGTTTTCACGGGAAACGTTACAACATATGCATATCTAATTTAAGCGAAAAGTCCTATAATATGAGAAACTCTACGCTTGAACAATGCCAAAAAGCGTTCCTCTGTATCAAGCTGAATTACCTTCACCTCTTCGCTAACGTATAAAGAGGAATAATGACCGAAGGTATTTGAGGTAGAAAAATCAAAGATTAATTAGAAGAACAGTATGGGGATGCTTTCGTGAACTTTTTATTGTAGGATAAATAAAAACACGACGAAAGATTTGAAAACCACCAAACTGGCTCAGTATCTGCAGAAACTTAAAAATAAAATGATAAGTAAACTAACAGGATGCACCGATCCCTTCATATAAACAATCATTGTGAAGTCTAACAGTAAAGGCACCGTCAACCTTCTTGTTCAATAAAGTCGCTATTTGATGAGAAATTTATCTCTTCAATTTAGATTAGCAGTATCAGATTTTTACAAAACTATAAATAATTTTCTAGTCATGGATCAATGTAGCACTTCTTTCTTTTGAACGTTGATTTATGTACTAGGTGTGCCACGGTAACGATCGATTTTGAGAGCATAATAACAACAGCAAATGTTGTATTGAACGTAATAAAGAAGTATATTACTCTACATTTAAGAGCACTTTATTTTCTGAAAATAATATTCTCAAGATGGCCTCCGTTGCTCCGCGAACATCCTTCTAATCTTGATTGTAAGTTATGTATCATATTATGGAGGACGTTCAGCGGAGTTCTACTAATTTTTTCTTGAATAATGCTCTTTATGTGTATGGTATTTTATGGGCGCAGGACGTAAACTTTAGCTTTCAAATACCTCTACAAGAGAAAGTCAAGAAATTGTACGATTCTTAGAAATTACGCGATCGTCGAAAAATGGTGTTTGGCAAAGCTCTTGCTGTGTGTATCGTTGCTCGATCTTGCTAAAACCTAGAGTTAACAGCTTAAAGAAACTGATTTAAGTATTTATGGAAAAATGTCTCAATCTTGGAAACGTTAACAGCAGATTTTACTGTTAAAGCGTTTTGATCATCATATTCGAAAATTACTGGCAAATAATTCCATATGATGATATCGCATATAATACTAGCAGAGTCCCCCCTTACCTGATAAACCTGGAATTATTAGGGAACCCTGTAAACATCCCAAAAACTATGGAATAGTCAGCGAACTTAATAAAAATCGATAGTAATTGGAATAGTAATGCAATTTAACAAAAAATAGTAAAAGTCATGGAATTCTATAAGGATTCATGGAAAAAAATCATTTATAAAAAACGCCCAAAAAATGTTTGCTTTATTAAAATACATAAACATATATGTGTAATATAACATGATAATGAAAACTTTATAGTCCCTTTGCACAAGGACTAAAATGCTGGTAAAGGATCAAATACATTGTGTGAATTACGGGGCAGCTGCTTAAACCTAGTCGTTTTTATTAGTCATTGGCTGGTTGCGTTAATCAGAATTTAAATTAATTTAAATTTCTGTTAATTAAATTTGAATACGAAGATGTGTTCTATACTATATGATTCCTTAGAAATACAAAAATTAAATGCTCTAAGGGCTTATTATTATATAAGAGATAAAAGTTAATTAGATATGGTATTTGTAACATTTATGTTCTACAAAGTGACTTTCCTTTTTGGGTTTTGCCAGCTTGCTAATATGGCAAATTGGACCAATATCATTGTTGGTGAATACTTCGGGGCGCCTTAGGTTGATTCTGAGATTAGAGTTTTTTTTGAGGTGTCTTAGCTAGACTCTAAAAACTCCCTTATAGCCCGACATGGGTCAAGGTGAAGGATGAATGGCAGGGACCCTTTAGTTTCCCTGAGAAACCGCAATCGCTTTTGCGCGTGATCTGTCTCCTTTTATACCATGTCCCTAGTGACCATTGATTAGTTTTAATAACTTCAAAAGAGTACGCGCAAAAAATGGCAAGAGTCAGGGAAAACGTGAAAAGGTCAAGGAATTTAGTGTCGTTCTGGAAAGGAAACTAGTTTCTAATGCAGCAAATTTGGGTTTTTCATTTGCCCAGTATCTACTTATTAACGAAGTCTTATCCAAAGGTTATCATTAGAATTTTGGTAACTATCTATAGTATCTAGCAGCTCACGACAGAAGTTTAACCGCTTTACCTCCTCGTCCTTCAGCTGTTGCAGAATTTGAATTTTATATGGGTGATGGTGCAATCATTTATACAAAATTATTCGAAAACTTGTACTTGAAATCTGCAATAACGACGCGCAGAAGGTTGTGGACTCCTACGTCTAGCATTTCTGACTACTTGAACGGTTTCCGTAGTTTAAACAGGATTTTCGCTTACCGAAGGCATTTTTTGCTCGTCTGCTCAAATTTCGTTCCTCACAATATTATAAAGTAAGCTGGTACCACCACATTATTTAGATCAATGTTAAAAGTATTGCGAAGAATTCTCTGTGCAATAACATAACTGTCACTATTTTTACAAAATATCTTTAGAGCAAATGCACGGTGTGCACCTGAGCACTATTGCAGTGTAACAAAATGCTATTAACTTGACGTTATTTGTATAATGACGGCCACCTCCTATCATTCAGTGAAAATTGGAAAAACTATTGAAACCGCCATAGTTCATCGCGCATACAGTTAATTTAAATAATTTAATAAAAAGTAGCTTCTAAACAACATTTTAAAATCGATTTTTTAAATCTACGGTACCAAACGATATTAAGCTGTGGATCTGCCAACCCTTTTAAAAAAATTATGTAATTACAATTAATGCTTGAGTTGATTTTTTGTTAACAACATTGATTTTTTCGAATTTTCCCGATATACAATGATATATAGAAGCTATAAGAATAGGTCAAAAGCTAATATGAGCATATTTCGACAAATTTTGGCATTTTAGATTCCCACAACGTGTCTCACATTTGTCTGTCTACAATAATACAAAACTAATTCACTCTATAATTTGGAAAATACAAACTGGATGATGTTTTCACAGGTGGAAAATCTTTTGGTAGTTATCTATTAAAGGGGTTCTTTGAGGGTAAAAGGCGGAAAACAGTTTTAAGGCAACATATAGTTTGATTGGATTATGCAAAATAATGTATTTAAATGTGGCATATTGATTTATGAACCTATTTTTTGATATAGCAAATTTTTAAGAAAATGGTCGTGATTTTTTCTTCTACAATCAGAGCTCGTTCACAGGATACGTGATTGGACCAGTTTACGAAACAGCACAGTGGCTCATAGATTTAAAGTGACTTGTTCACACTTTACGTATCCGTTATAAAATTGTACACGATTGATTTTGCCATTTGAATTTGCCACTGCCGTCCGAACACACCGATTCGGAAAAATATTCGATCCGTACGACAGTGGAGCATTAATATTATAGACAGCGTTCAGATGATGCGAATTTTATTCCGTATATCGAATGACCGAGGCTGCAAGGTCACGTTGTTCAGAAATAATTCAATACCTTTCAAGAAAGTAGGTTCTCTTGCCTATTTGTTTTATATAATTCCATTCAATAAATCAACAAATGAAGCAATTACTATTCTATATTCATTAAAAAACTTTGTTGCGTCATTTCTTGATTGGAAAATGAGGGTTTGAAAGGCCCATAAAGTGAATCTCAGTAGCATTTATTTTTTCTCTTTCGTTTTTGTCCATAAAAATTGCAATACATTACAAGCATAACATTGTCTTTTATCACGTTAACAGCACAATAAAATCTTTGGTGCTTAAAACAAATTCGAATTTGAACATTTATCCGTATACGGAAATAGAGGTATGAATGCTCGTGTTCGTATCCTACGTATTCGATTAAAATTGCGGTTCGATAAATGTACGTACAATCTGAACGAGCTCTCCCGCAAAGGACTTAATGGATTGTTCTCAAATTCACATGATAACGCTAACGCTAAAATTACTCCTAATTTTGAAAAAATCTAGAACACTGCTAATCTAAGCTGGAAAGATAAAATAGCGAAGACCTTGGTCCAGATCAAGTTCCCAGCACATAACGACTTTACTGAACTAGAAGATTTATGGCGCCTTTACTGAACGAAATCCTAGTGATCGGTGCATCCTGTTGGATTACTGCCTTGTTTTATCATTGACCACTTACCGCAGGCGCCAATGATTGGGTTGGTGTAGAAAGCGTCATTACCAGGACGTGATTTTAGATTGACAACGCACGTGGTTGCCGGTAGACAGAAGTATGCATCGCACCGTTATATTAAAGGTCTTCCCATAACTACCCAATATTCCCGGAATATAATGGGACGTGGACAGACTAACTTACTGCATCCATTACAGACTTAAAACGAACTAAGCATCACTTGCAAGCTCCCAGAGGTAAGTTAGCACAATACCGCACCGGCTATCATATTAGATCCATGCCAAGATGTGTCAAAAATTCTCAGTAACAGCGACGGTTTAACTCATTATTGACCTAAACTGTAATATTTACATTTCAAATATTTAAGCAGTCACCATGAGTGTACGATATTAAAAATTTTCATAATAAAATCATTCAATAGATGTCATGGGCGTTTTTCTACCTGGTAGTTTTAAGCCAAATTCACATAATACTGAATAATTTAGAAAACGAGAACGAATATTTGCAAGCACAATTGATTAGAAAAAATTTATTTCACACTTATGATAAAATATATATTAATTATTGAAAGTTGGAGAATAGAAGGCATAGTATTTAATAATGCTTTGTACGAGGCTGATGAAACAGTAATTTATCATTGAAAAATTGATTTGTTTTTCAAAATATTTTCTGTTACGGTCTATACACTTTTGCATTCTTTTGAATCAATTGTCAAAAGATTCTTGGCATTATGTTTGAAAAATCTCTAAAACATGGTTTTTGGACGCATCAGCGGCTCCTTCTCACGACAAAAACCGCCATCTACGCAATTTATTCTTGACGTTTGGAAACAAAAATTGTTGGGTATCAAATCAGTACTGGATGACCCATTAACTTGATTTCTTGAGTGTTCAAATAATCTCTTGTTAGACGAGATGTATGAGAGCTCGCATTGTCGTGATGAAAAATGATCCTACGGCACTTGTTTGTTTTCTTTATATCCCTGAAGACCTTCAGCAAACAAATGGTCGCGTACCATTCAGAAGTGACCGTTTTAACTTCTTGTAAAGGTACTGTTGCCACATGACTAGTTTTTCCGAAAAAACAGGTAGCCATTTATTTGTTTCGAGGTGATTCGAGTGCAAACAACCTTTCTTAGGTTTGGTTCATCATGGGAACACCCATACAGTCGACTGCTGTTTACTTCCCGGCTCATACATTATTATATACGTTTTTTGAAACACCGCCATTGTATTTCGTAAGCATTTGCTTGCAGATCTTTTCAGACCTTTTCAAATTACGTGGGATCCAACGAGATCAAACCCTTTTTACGGTTAAATGTTCATACAATATTTTATATATGCTGGTAGAACTAATGCATAAGGTTGCCTCAATCTAACAGTATGTCACATGACGATCTTGGATTATCAGTTTTTGCACAGCATCAATGTTTTCTGGCACAATTATTGATTTTGGACGACCTTCACGGTTTTCGTCGGTGAGCGAATGGTGGTCACGATTAAATCCGTTCGCCGTTGACAGTGGCAAAGGATGGGGCTTCATCGCCAAAAGTGGAAGTAAATTGATCGATGCACTCTTGTCTGGATAATTCACGTAGAATGTAGTAATAAATCATCTCATAAAAATTTCATTTTTACGCTGAGGCACAATTTTAGAGTCACTATAACCACCAATTACGCTCAAATGTAAAAATGTTCTGAATAAGTTTTGTTAAAAAATGTCAAACTTACAAATATTAGATGGCATCTTACACATGCAAGGTTGCCAAGGTTCACAATATAAATAGTGTCTCTCGTATATAATCCGACTAGATAACGAATAAAGCCTAGTTCATATAAGAAAGAAATTCGCAATTTTATTGCGAAAAAAACAATCGGAACGGAAATTCGGAAAAAGTTGAAAATATTTGAACTTTTTGCGCATTTCGTTTGAAAATCTAACCTAACAATCTGATATTACTTATAAATTTAAAATGTCGAAATCTATAAAGTCGGGGTATTTTATTTGCATTTTAAAATTAAGCAAACTTAATACTTAAAACGAACTTAATGAAAAGCAGATAGAAAATGATGAATAGATACAAAATTCAATAGCAATAAGCAGGACAAAGATTACCTATAGAGAGATTAAACTTGTTTCAAGTGAACATCTATGGTTTAAACACATGAAAATTTCTAAAAGTAAAAAACACAGCAATACAAAATGTCCTATTCGTTACGATTTAATTTTGGTTCTACGTAAACTGATTATTCTAGAAATATTTTCCAAATTCCGAATTCGGAATAAAATTGCGAATTTCGTTCTTATATGGAAGAGGCTTAAGCATAGATAAGCGAATATACAATATCAAAATTACAAAATTATAAATATAAGATACTTCTAAAGAATTGATTTGATCAAAGGGTGGAATTGGGACGTGCTTTATAATCAGACCCCAACTTATATTTAAAATATATCAAGATAATGTGTATTATTCAAATAATTCAAATATGTAGTTTACTGTTACTGAAAATCGAAGTCTTGATAAATTTAAAAATAGATGTCTACAAAATTACACAAAAGTTTTAAAAAATATGGTAATTTATATAAATTATTTCGTTTAATTATTATAATACAAACTGCATATTGTTGAAAGTCTCGAAATATGAATATTACTTGAACGCACGTAAGTGATAGATAATAGGTGTATGTTTATACCACGACACTTCATTACCAAAACTAATGAAATAAATTGCTCCAGCAAATGAGAATGGTTGTATACCACCAGTGCTTAACGAAAAATTTCTTAATTAATCTTTCTAACGCCTAAAGTCTGCTGAAATTTTCCACTTTAGATGAAATTAAGATGCACGTAATGATGTTCCAACAATTTCTTTTAGTTTTAATTTTTCAAGCCTCTTCGCTTAGTTTTTTGGTAGAAACTCATTTACTTGTCCAATGAATTTAAATGATACTCCTTTTATTATGTATTTTAACTAAAAATATTTTTAGAGGCAGTAAAGTTTACTGGGTTGAATAAAATTTTGTTCAAGTTTATTTAGGTTTATAAAATTATAATAATTTACACGATAGCAAGTTTATAACTTAAAATATTACTGTTTCACCTGAATCATTTAGATAAATCTAAATATTTATAATTTTTGTGTTATTTAAAGGCAAACAAGGTATTTGCCTAAGGCCTGATAGATCCAAATCCCGCGTATTTGAAATTGAATTAAAAGAAAAATATAAAAATAGTGCGTTAACAACATATCTACGAGGGTAGTTCAATAAGCCCGATAAAAATTAAACAATGACTTATTTTTCGGTGTAAAACCACTTTATTTTGCAATGTAGGCCCCTGCAACTCAATACACCCATTCCAAGGATATTTAAGATATTTAGTAGCTTCAGTAAAGTAGTATTTATGAAAGTCTACAAAATATACATTTACCTCGGCAACCATTTCTTCATTGCACGAAAATTTCTTACCGGCAAGCCAATTTATTTTGTTTGGGTGTAACAAATAAATTGCAAACTGCAATTAATGTATTTTTGTAACTCAAATAGCTGAAGAATGTGTGATGCATCACCGTGGTGAAAAAAATCTATTCTTTGTCAAATATGGCCGCTTTTCATTCTTATCTTCATTCAATTGGTCCAACGACGATGAGTAAAACTGGCTTGTCATTCTGTATCTTTTTGAAGGCAATTAATGAAAATTTTTCGACAAGCATCCCAAAAAGCAGTTGGCATACTTTTACCGCCCACTTTTGCTCCGTTTAGTGCACTTGAACCAGCTTTTACTCATTGTTTTGATTGATTTTTGGTTTCCAAGGTATAGAAGTGAAATCACATATCACTACGAGCAATAAATCGACGCAAAAATTAAGGCATATTACGCTTAAATAGTTTCGAATAGTATTCCGCAATCAACGGACATTTGCGTTTTTGGTCCATTGTTAAACAAACGTAGTACACATCCTGTAGAAAGATTTTCATATCCAAATTATCATGCAAAATTGAAACCATTGTACCAATGGGTAAGTTTAATCCCTTCACATTCTTATTCGCCCTCATTTGATGCTCCTCCTAGGCAACACCATGCGTTTTTGCCATCATATCTGTTCTACAGCCATCTTTGGATCTGTTAGACAGCCTGGCATCGCGAACGCTCTTACGATAACACCAAAAAATGTTAAACCACTTGTGTATTACTTTAATTGATGAAGCAAAGTTCAAATTATATTTGGCAAGATTTTTTTTGTTTCAGTTATTGTTTTTCCACACAGAAGACAATATTTGACGATATTCCATAAACCACTTTTATCTATTTGTGTATTGAAATGAGCTAATTTCGAAACCCACTTAAGTTTCATAATGGAATTCTTCTTAACACGGAATATATTATTTTAAAAATTTGGTAACATTGGTTACCAATGTATTATTAAACGTCAAAATGGGATAGAAAATTGACAAAACTTTCATTTTCAAATGTCAAAACGTCAATATCACTAACTATCTCTAAAGTCCCTAAATCAATTATATGTCAAAAAAGTGGGCTTTTTCCTAAATTTTTAGCAAATAGATAAAATAGTATAAAAAACTCGTTTAATAAGACATTTTATTACACTCGTTCATTAGAAAACTCGCCTAAATGGGGCTCATTTTCTAAACTTGAACTCATGTCATAAAAATATGCCGTATGAAACTTGTTTTTTAATATACTATTTTACATTCTTGTGAAACTAATACAAGTTGGTAACTTTAAATGATGGTCAAGAAAAACTAATTGGTAGATGTTGTTGAATATTAGTATGACGCCATCTGAAGGAACATATTCTGGTGGCACCATGTCTTACAATTTTACTCAACTTATTAAATTAGCGATATACATTCAAGACTATACTTTCTAACATTGGGCCACAAAAAATTTTACTTTTCCTGAGTTCTAGATTTCTTAAAGGTATGCCCTCAATTGCAGTCAAATTAAGCTTAAAGAAATTAAACTGATTTATACCAGATCATAAAGGTAAAGAAAATATGTTCGAAGACACACTAGCATTGTCGTTCTTTGATTTTGCCTTTTTTGATATGTTTACTGGACTCCTTCCTAAAAGAAAAGTTTATAATTTATATGCATGTATCTGCTCAAATAACAATAGAAAATTACTATGCAGGTGCGTGCAGGCCTACATGTTTGCTTGTGTGAGTTGGTAAGTGTGTGCGTGTATGTGGACTTGCAACTACGCGTGCGCGTGCGTGTGTGCTGTCGTGTGTATATGTACGTTCGCGAGCGCTGGCACGTGCTCGTTAACGTGTGTGCGTACGTGCATGTGTATGTGTGTGTGCGTATGCGCATACGCGTGTGCCTGCGCATACGTGTGCGTGTCTGTGTGCATGAGTATACGTACGCGTTCGCGTGTACAGTGTCAAAAGCAGTAGACAAACAAACCGGATGATTTTATTAACCTTTTAGATATGAGACCCTTTATTACTTTATTACTAAAATAAAGGTTATAGAATATGCTTTTATTTGTGTTAACACTATCGGTTATTAGTTTAGAAAATGGAATTCTAAATGTATCTCAATTTATTGTTAATTTAATGCACGTGACATATTATCATGTGCTTTTAAAAATTTTGAGGTGGTTTGTTCCTTTTCTAATAATGTCAATAGATGCGCGGTATCTAACACATACTGCGCCTTAGTTTTTTTGAAATACTGGAATAAAAAGGCCATGCAGTTGTCATGGTCAGAAGGCGTCATCGAATCATTGACAATACCACTCGATTGTGTATCAGTGTTTGGCAAGATGTATAATAATAGCTCTCAATAGTGATCCATTTATTGTTATCATACGTGTTTTAATTATGAATTATACACAGGAAGTATGTACTGATTTTGTATTTGCTTTGAGAGCTTGCAACGCAAATATGTTGTTGGTTTCTCTGAATATAAAATGAATATCTCGAAAGACGGCAAGTGCAAGAAACATGTTTCCGACGATAATTATATCACTTTGTTAAAGTCAGTTTATTAGCATACGGTAAACGTGAACGTGCCAAAAGTGTGGTAAATGAACAAAACGAAATCATTGTATTGTAAGGAGTTATCAAATATCCGCATGTATCTACAAGAAATGTCAGTCAAGAAAATAACGTTGACGAGACTTTGGTAATTGAAACCCTTGACATACGTAAATATCAACCCATACAAGGAAAAAGCAACTCAAACACTTCTGCATATAGATTTGGAAAGAAAACTTGATTATACGTAAGCACGTCTGATATTCATACAACATTGGTCATTCGTTTGGGAACACCTGGTACATTGATCCACGTAGTAATAATAAAATATAATTGGTAAATTACCAATGTCAGTTGAATGCCAAAATTGCTATTGTAAATTTGTAAATTATATAACTTCATTCTAATAACAATTATTAAAATTAAAAAACCCAAAGTTACGTTTTAGAAAACATAGGATCATTTTTCTTAAAAATATTTATTCATCAGTTCCCGTGTGAATGCTAACAAGTTTAAAAATAAACGTTAACCTCTATCGTCTTCTCCCTTCAATTTCAAGGAAATATACTTCGTTTACAGATAGTAGAGATCTAAGAGCGGTAGAGTTAAGCTGCGTTTCCCGTAGTGCGTGCCCAGGCGTCAATTTCAATTTGCTGTTGATTCGGAACCAAAGGGTTTATGTCAGACAAGATTGTATGTAAAATACTATAAGAAGAATATCCTGTGCAGTACGTTTGTTATTTGCCATTCCTTCGGGAAGTTATTAATCTGCAGAACACCAAGTAGGTAAATTATCCGTTATTTAAACTCCACCGATCTTCACTACTCGTTATGTTAACGCTTTGGGATGAATTAGTCGATAACGTATAAATTTAAGATGAGTTTATTAAAATTATAAATAAAGGACTAACATTGTTTTAAATTTTAATTGTTCATACTATTAAGGTCATTGGGGCAAATCGTGTTCATTTTAGAATAGTTTAGTTATTAGCAACTCAAGGGTCCCTTGATTTAGAAATAGAAAATTATCGTTTCCATTATTTTGTATATGTAGACTTTTAGCTGTAATTACCCATACTTTCTTTCAAGAACTAGTTAGTTTTTAAGCGAATAATGAGTTTAGATAGTCTATCGTAATTTTACCTGATCGAAAAGGAAACCCAGCGACGTGCAATTTTGACCAGTCCTCAACCTAGATAAAGTGTGAAGGAAGGTACGGAAAACAACACATAGTTAATTATCATTTTGCACGATAACAAAATTGAATAAAATATTTTATACCTATGGCAACGGCAGGTGAGAGAACTTCAGTCAATGGTTTAATTAAATTATAATAAATAGACCAGAACATGAAAAACTACATAATTATAAAATGTATTAAAATATTTTTTAATTTTTCATGGCATACTTGACCATGAAACATCGAAAGCAATTGCTTCTAACAAGTTACATGTTATTCTTTATTCTTTTGGCGATATCTTTGAAACTAATGACGATATCTATTTGTATCTTCAACATTTTTTGTTACACATTTAATGTGTTTTGTGATTATGATATAATAATTAGCTATTTCCATCTAAAATTTTCAATAGAAATGATAAAAACTGCGATTTCTCCAAATAGCGCCCCAAGCGGTAGCGACAAATATCATTGTATCATGTTGACTTTTCTATTGTAATTAGAAATCCTGCTCTTTATAATGAGGCCAAGTTTACCAAATTCGGTTAAGTCAAACATAAGTTATAGCCAACTTATTCCGAAGACATTCACCCTCCTCCCTAGACTTTATTTACATCTTACAGCGAAAAATGTTTTACAGAAAAGATGCAGAATTTTAGTTACAATGCGACGGTAATATTTATTTGATAAACTTATATTGGCATATTTTCTAGAGTAATCCCGTTTTTAAATTCCCATAGCAGTTACCCCCCCCCCC
>JAHWXV010513231.1:0-17065 GCA_024586415.1 Phrixothrix hirtus | reverse complement strand
TATTTAAGAAAATATTTTAACCCTTACGTGCTATTTAACAAACTATAATATTTTCTTATGTTAATTATACGTTAATTAAATTAATTAATTAATGTGTAATTAACATTGACCTTTCAAGAAAATAATTGTCTAAACAAAGATTAGCATAATTTGATGAAATTTAGGCAACTTACAATACATAGTGAATGTCAATTGCCTATATACGGCTTAACAATTTTGCACTCTTAATTAGTATATGTAATAATTATCACTAAATGGGTACCCACCAAAGGAGCTTATGGTATAAGGTATATTCCAAAAAGAAGCAAAACTTGAATTACTTGTATTAATAAGGATTGTGTAAGCTGCATTAGTTTCGTAACGCATTTTGCTATCACTTTATTTTAGATACTAACATCAAAGATATTTTAAGAAGATTATTTTTGATAATACTGCCAATCTGGAAGAAGTTTCCTTTTATAAAAATGTAGACGAAGCAAAATAAGATTAAAATAAATATAATATATAGATAATATAGATAATATAAGTCCTTGAACATATTTCGATTGCATGGGAGTGTGTTTGTTGATACCAAATAGAATATTCCTGGAACCGCAAGACTAGGAGTGACAAAAATAGAATTAAAATTGTGTAACAATTTATACTTAAAACTGTTTTTATATGTGAACAGAAATTTTGTGGCCTTGATCAATGTTCTGGGTGCTAATGTCTAGCGAAACGAATCTGAGTGTATGAACAAAATTCGTATATTAGTAGAATTCAATATAAATTGACATCTTAGCCCTTTATTGTAAGAATTGCAATAATTTGTAGTTGTATTCAAAAAAGACACATGGCTGAAATCATATAAATTTATAATTTTATTCTTAATAAGAGGAAATGCTAAACATAAAAGAAATAATAAAATATTTATTAGTGAACAGTTTTTTATAAAATAACATTATGGACTTGATATTATCACCGTCTTATATTTAGCCTATGAAAGTATAACCTTCTTCATAAAACTGCAAGTTATCTTATTTTAATTTAAGCAAACGAAATAAGATAAACTCATTAAATGTTTCTTTCGAAAGAACTAACTTCAAAAGAATAAAATCCTTTTATAATTTGTAGGTTTGCTTTCAAATACTTTAATAAAAGTCATTTCTTTATTTTCTTTTCACTTGATTTTTGGGAAACATTCTTTTTAAGTTAAAAATAATGCCAGGCCGCCTAAGCTACTGATTCCTTTAAGCTAACCGCTTACGTATATATTTTTATGTAGAATATGTGATTTAAAAGTAACCTTTGACGTTAGATTTTACTTGTTAAACAAACAGTAACAAACATCTTGTTAAACAGAAACAGTGTAATTTAATGTGTAGGTTTAACTGTGACACTGTTTTTATACAATATTTATATTTGTTGTATAATTTTTAAAGTTTGTAACTTTTCTGTTTGTTGTAGTTCCAGCGATATGACCAATGACCAAACCTTATATTACGTGTAATCCGTAAATCATAAACGACCTTTAGTATAATCCTACAGCATCAAATTTATCTTGAATAGTTTGTTATTTAAAATATTTGTAATAAGGTTACTATAAAGAAAATTCAGAAATGGTTGATATATAAAAAGGGTAATGCTTCCGGACAAACATATATGGTAAAGAGCAAAGGTTCGTCTTATTTTGTGCAACATTTATTTAGATATGCAGACATACATACTCTAAGATTTCAGTCAACTGGATACCTAAACTTCTAGCACGCTCTCAAATTTACTGCTGGTTCTATATTATAAATTATATAAGCTATAACATGATATTGTTGTTTATCTGCAGAAGTGAAAGAAGTTGCATAACCTTGGAGATGAAATATTGTTTTACAAAGAATCTTTGTGAACAAGAAAGGCATTCTTGTGCAACAGGTATCACGTAATTCACAATCCAAGCCTCTCCTTCCGCATATTTATAATAGTACTTGCTAATTACTCTACTTTTAGGAAACGGTTCAACTAATAAAACCAACTTACATCTAAAAAAACTGTAAATATGACGTTTCAATTTGTGATGAAAGATGCACCAGGAAGATAAAGAATTTATATTCTGCCACGAGATAGTTCAGTTGTGATAGCCGGTTCTGCTACTGCTTCTAGGATATCCTGTGCGAACCGGGTGGCTTCATTTGTCTAGTTTTGAAATTGGTATACTTGGGAAATAATTATTTAATGGCGGAACGTAATTAGTTAAAATGATGTTGCTTTGACTTCGGTCATGAAACCAAATTCGATGATATTTATTTGACAATCGTTTTGGTTTCCGGCGAGAGTGGTACTAATAATTATTTACACAAATTCAATGGAAATTAGAACAGCTTATCTACATAAATCAACCTAAAATTAAAACAGTTCATTTACATGTAAATCAAATGAAAATTAAATCGGTATTTTGGTAGCGTAACAAATAAAATGGATTATTTACAATAGATTATGAATGCACGAAAAGTCAGCTTTTGTGTGAATTCTATGCGGCTGTCAATCTTTAGGATCGTCACGAAGGCGTTGCAAGACATCGACGTGGCGTGCTCTGACTTTGCGCTCATCTGCGCTCCTGATAAATTTGAGAATGAAAGTCGGCAGTATACTTCAAGGCCTAGACACGTGTATATAATTATACAGGTAATAATCAGGGACGGATATTTGATACGGCGGCATTAGCGTGTACTCGCTCAGTATCGCTAAGTGTCGCTACGTCTGGCGTCGTTTGCAAGTCGCTACATAGCCTGCAGATGACAAGACGTTTTATATGACAGGTAATCTCAGTACAGAGTAGTTGTGCCTCCGCTATCAGTACGACTCAATGCACAGCTTGACGTTGGGCGCAAACAATTATACAGTAACTTGTTTGTGGTCGACCAAAAATCGGTTCCGTTGCAGGTTCGCTGAAGATAACGCTAGGGACCCCTGGTGTTATGTTATTCTACACTACGGCCTATCCTCGTTACAAAGCAACTCGGGACGGAACGGCGGTCTAGATTCTGAATGTATATGATTAGATCTCTAGTATACGGCGCTCTTTAACAGATTATTAATTTGAACGGTATTCAGGAGTTTTCGCAGTCTTGGCGAGTCCATAAGACGTTACGCAAACGCCATTGCAAAATTTAATAACAAAATAGCTTGACTTTACAGAAAAGCTTTTATGGTCAAGTATGGATATGCGCGGAGCAATATCCCGAATTGAGCCACACACAGACTACCTTTCGTTTCGCAAAAGCAACTTATTTATAGTTAAATCCATATTCTCGGTCTCCCTTCAGCAAATACGGACTTCGGATAACAAATACATTTGCTTTAGACAAATTATTGCATGACATGACGCAATATTGCGTAACACTATTTAATTACTTTCTTTAATTAATTAATATTTTAATTATTTAAAATTGCTGTTACGTTAATTGTTTCGGTTATCATTCCAATTCCGACTAATTTCGGACGGTAAACGGTGATTTATTTGCTACGCCATGTTGTGTAATTTTTACAATTTAACTTATAGCTTATTTATTCCAGATTTTCTTGCTCTATCGACTCAGTCTGGAGATGCTGTCGATAGACCAAACATTATTTAAGCAATTCTTTGGTTTGAAAATAAATTAAAATTACACACTAGCGCGCGATATCTATTTGACACATTCTTAAAGTTTGTTTTGCCTTTAATGCAGTCTTAATTATTACACTTCCGGAATCACTAATATAGCGAATACACGTGAATTTTCGGAATTCCATTAGCTCGGGATTTGCGATATTACTACGGTTTCACGGGGAACGTCTCATAAACAGTGCTATGGTCGCTTTACTCTGGAATACTCTGATGTCTTCTAGTATATGGACTGAGGTTTAGTTTTTGCGCCGTACTGAATGATACACGCTTCATCAGACGTAGCAACAGAATCCAAAAAACCCGGATTTCACTTAATGTTATCAAGGTGGAATAATAATTTGAAGCTTGGGGCTATTTCTAATTCAACGTATAATACCTAGGGACAATTTTCTCACAGACCATCAGCAAGTCTAAATTATTATACAAACATTTCCAGACAACTTCCTCATTAACATCTGATATTCTGAAAATCTTTCTTGTGCCCATATATCTGTTTTTTCTAAAAGTGTCTCAAATCTTTTCGACATTTCCATCATTTGTCACAGCCGTGGGGTATACTGGCTTTACAGCGTCCTTTAGTTCTATATCAGCATCAACCTCCTATAGACGCGCTCGAGATTTACAATCCTCCTTATAAGCTCTTACTAAAAACGTTATATTGGCTGCTCAATTTTTGAGTCGAATATAATTTTTGGCAAAACGACATAACAAAACTTTAGCCACTTGGAATTGGAATAGTAGCTGAACTGAAGCTTCATAGATAGCAACTGTATAGTTATCATTTCTATATTACACGTGGAAATTGAGACAGTATTGTTCATCAAGAAGACATAAATTCCATTGGAGTACAATCCTTTATGTGTATTATTTCATTTTATAAAAGAAGGAAACGCATAAACAAATGCTTAGGCAAATAACTTTATTAATAGTTTTTGAATAAACCGCACGCCGATATCCAGGTAAAAATACAGAAACACTTCAGCTTTCAGCGGTATATCGATTGCTATCAAACCTTTTCCGCAAATATCGACTGATAGTAACAATTCTACTCTATCGATTTTTCAAACAGACTGTAGCAAATTACTCAATTTAAGGCATCTTGATTAATTTTCATACATCGCGTACACGCCCATAGAACTGGCTAGATATTTGGACGATATTTAATCGTATTTCTGAGAGAACATACGTTCACTTTTTGTTTTCAAAAGTTCGAAAATATTTAATCTGATAAAACTTTTTAGTGAAATAGCAGCCGTTAAGCAAATAGGTATGTTGGCTCTAATACATTAAATAGTTTCATATTGAATATCGTGGAAGTAGTTGTCAAGTATGTATTTGAAAAGTTTACTTTGGCTTCATTTCTAAGTTTGAACAGCGAAAAGGTACCTTTGAATATTATGTAAATGGGCCGTAGGATGGTTCAAAATACCGTTCAGGTATTGGCAAATTCTAAACGGTCTACCAGACAAGTTATCGCTTTTAGGGAAGAAATATCACATGAGAAAGGTTTAATTAAATGCTTCAAGATAAATCACTTAACTGAAATTTAGAAGGGTGGCAAACAGTTGCGAAAATTTAATAAAATCTCGTTATTCACAAAATTGGGATTTTTCAGTTATGGTACCTAATAATGAACTGGTTAATTTATTTTATGTAACACTATGCTCAATTGTCGGTTAAATAATCAAATAGTAGTATAGGATACCTATAGTGCCGGTGTATTCACCTCCTTTTAAATTTATCTGCTTTAAAATTACCTCACACACAATTGCAGTAGCAATTGTTATCATAGAAAATAACAGCAGGATATATTTAAGTGAAGGTTGACGTAGCGAGACTTAACAAGACAAAAAGCCATAACTTTTTCACTTTTTCTAACTTACAAAATATAGTTAGTGCAAAAAATAATGATTTATGCTTCTCACATATCATGGAATTTGGCCAGAAGCCGATACCTTTTATACTAGTTAACTAACATTTTAATGAAAGTATTTTAATTTTAATCAAACAACTTACCAATAATTATGTAATCGTTGATAGAAAACGTAAACGTAAACGACGTTACGTATAATACTGTACATTTATGTTGCATATTATTACTTCAAATGCATTAATAGATTTAACAAGGTTCAGAGAAGCGTACATGACTAATAAAAAATTCAAGAGTTTTGTAATGTAAACGTCAAAGTCAAAACCGTATGTAAATATAGATAAGAATAAAAATTGACGATAGAATTATCTAAAGTTGCAAGAGAAAGTTCGTAATATACGATGCTTCTACATGATTGAAACCATATATTCAACCACCGAATTCAATGCACGTTAACCATTTGCTTGGTTTATACACGACGGATATTGTTTTGAAGTAATTTGAGCCCATATTCCACACTACCTTGACTTAAATCAGCGTATCTGATTTTTTTAGTATGCCTTTTACGTATATTAGAAGCAAAATCCCGTTAGCGCTCTAACCCTATAATTTATACCAGTATTTGTCACGACTCTTAAAGCTTCTGTATTTGTTTGTAAGCGTTTACATTGTATTTATTACACATACATGACTAGTAATAACGTAAATATTTACCACAAGGTTTGATGTCTATAACCGGAGGCTTCAATCATTTAATCCTTCCCCAAAATGTAACATAGGTCATTTGTGGTAATTACTTTGTAAAAGCGGTTGCAACACAAAACTAATGTTATAAACATTGGTAGCAGAACAATACTAAGTATATTTTTTAAATATATTGATTAACGGAGGCAATAAGCAAACATGTGTAGAGTGCGCCACGGAAACGAGCGATACCGAAAACATGATAACAATAACAAATATTTTATTGAAACAATCAAAAACAGATATATTAATCCAGTTTGAGAAGCGCTTAATTTTCTGAAAATAATTTTCTAAAGGTGATCAGAGTTGCTTTGCGAATATTCTTTAAATCTTCGCCGTAAATTATGTCTCACATCAGGAAGAAAGACCAGCGGGATTCTACTAATTTCTTCCTAGCGCTGAGCGTAAACTTTATCTTTAAAATACTTCTACAACAAAAAGTCACAAGCTGATAAATCTAGCTATTCTACAAGTCAAGAAATTGTAACCATTCATATAAATTATGCGATCGCAAAATGGTAGAAGGATAGTGTCCATCGAAGCTCTTGCTGTGTATGCCGTAGCTACATCCTATTGAAACTAAGAGCTACTACCTTAAAGAAATCGGTTTAACTGTTGATGAAGATTGTCACAGGTTGAACTGATAATAACGCATGTAGTAGAAATCACAAGTGTTTAACCACAGCCGTCAAAGCTTCAGTGGAGTGAGGTGTTGTTAAGCGGTACTTGCGAGGCTAAACACTGTCTAAATTAGTAAAAGTTGGGCGTCACTGTTCTCAAGACAAACTTCAAACAGGCCGTGTCTGTAAAACACCCTGTATGTCACGATATTAATGACCTACCTTCAAAGCGGAGACAGGTACTAACGGTACTGCAGATACTGGATTAAAACTGAAAGAAATGTTCTAATGCTAAGGATGCTCATTTACTTATAATCACACTATATAAAAATCAATGAAATAATGCTAACTGAAGATTCAATTATTAGTGGTGTTACTTGAAAAAATTGAGAGCGTAATGTGCATTTAATAAAATAACTACGGGTTGGTTTCAAAACTGCCTAGGCTGTATATTATTTAATTAATTAATTGTACTTTCAATTCTTTTAATGAGAAATGTTACTCTTGCTCAAAATTAAATGCTTTATGGTCTTTATTTATAACAATTCGCAAATTACTAATTAACTTCTTACACGCGCACTGTAAAACTAAAATGATACTCTAGGTGATACGTTGATAGAATAAAAACTAAAATTGGAGCACAAGAACATCTTTATATCATCTTTGCTTTGCGCAAAAATACACAAATGCACATAACATCAAATATGAAATGAAACAAAGCTTACATTCTAAAAACATAAAACATTGACTAACGAAAATTAGGCTCGTGTCAATTTATTTACGAAAACCAGTTGACTATTACAACTGGAAGGCTTCAATAAAGGAGCCAATTTAGGAATGAACTCTAGATTTTCCAGCGACATAACAAAATTTACAGGAAAAGAAACGTCAAAATAAATAAAATGGGTACTCAGGGTATTTTAAACAAAGGTAATCCTAAAACTAACAAATTTACATACAAAAATAGTGTATTATAGATGGTTAATTTACATGATTGAAATTAAAAACGTAAAACGCTTCACTAAAGCAATTTTAATTCAACGCTACCGCCGATACTTTATAGTCTATAATCCATTTATTTCTGTATATTTATGTGAAGCAGGCGGTAACGTCCTTTACCTAACTTTACGTTAATTTATGCAATCAAAGCTAGGTCAGTGGTGACACCACAACATTCGGCGGTTGCAAACGATTTTCACGAGTAATTCTTCCTTACCGGAATCGGAATAAGCGAAGAAGGAGCAAAAAAAATATAAGTCTCTTATAGGTGGATGTTTACTTTAAACTCGGAGAGCGGGTCAACCTCTTATTCCTAGGAATGGTGACCCCTCACGGATGAAAAAATTCATCTATGAATCAGGTCGTGTTTTTATTGAAAGACATATTCCAATTATTTGCAGTTTCTGCCTACGGGTCGAAAACCAGGCAGGTACTTAATTTCTTTAACAAAAGCCAAGTAGTTTCATAAAACAAATTTAAGAAGACAACCCCGAACAAAAACTCAGCTTTTCGCTACTTAACGTAAACGTGTCTTTACTATTACTGAACCCCGTGCTACGAATTCGTTCTCATCGAACTGTACCTCTCTTCCCTCGGATTAGAGCATACATTCCTAACAATGCAGCAAAGAAAATAATCTTTACATAAGATTCCCATGAGAAGTGCATATTTTTTAAAATGTTGGCCTTTAACCGGCGACACTAAACTTGTTGCATCGATTAATATATCAATTGCCCAGCTAATTATTATACTCGTTTCTGCATTTACAAAATACATTATTTACTTGAGCGCCCATCCACTGCAATTTTTATGAGAATCAGCGGTCTATTTCTTACAAGAGTAAGAAATAGACTATAATGTTGTTACATATTATAAACACAAAGCTGACGTAAGTATCTATACCCCTGAATTGAATTCTATATTTGTGTTGGATTCTAAAATATTAATTCTGTGTACCATACCAGGTGCATTAATATAGTTTAATATATAATTCAAATTATTTTTAAATAAAAGGATGTTTTTTAACACCTTATTAATTAAATCTGACTTTAATTAACTTCCTATAAGTAAATAATGTAAGTCTTAATGCTTATTTATGTTTTAATGATTTAATTAACGTATTTACAACAAAAGAACCAGCGAGAGCTGACAAGATATATCTCAAATCAGGAAAAGTACCGAGCTTAATTTACTGTTGAAGCGTTTTGGTTATGTCTTCGAACAAATTCCACATGATGACATTGTACACCCTACTGTCACCATTGAAATATAAATAGCAGTTTCGCCCTTAACGTCCGTTTCGAAGTAATTTTCACTGTTTGACTGCAAGAATTAAGATTTAGTGCTCGGAAACCACCAATTTCCAATCCTGTTAGGTCTTGTTAGACACCATAATTAATAAAAAAATCATTATGTGTTCTAACATTAGAAAATTAACTAAACTATCATTTAGTTTAAATTTCTAAAATAAGTTTGCTGTAATATAAAGTAAGCTGTGGCATTAAGTTTAAACTAAGTTTCACAGGCTATAAAAATTCATAAGGGTACTAGTTGTAAAGTGCGGCAATAAACGAATTGCGCGTGATTTTAAAACGTGTGTAATATGACCAGCTTCAAAACACTGGGAAGTAAAACGGCCTTATGCAATGAAACGTTTTACATAAAATTTCTTAGAGTAAAGACACCGCCAAATGGAAGTACCTTTTTCCGGCCATAAAAGAAACCGTGGGCCTAAGCTATAAAGTGCAAAGGAAAACCACCTCTATTTGAATGGAAAATCAACGTTCGTTGTTTCAAACATGAAACCAATACTTTGAAATTTGGAATCAGCAATTAGTTAGAAATTACAGTAGTGCGATCTCCAAGAATTATATAAGATCGGAAGACGCAATTTGAGCTTGTGTTTTGCTTGTGCGTGAATATCGCTGCTGAATCAATCAAGTGTAGCCAAGTTGTAAGGTCCGTTGAAAATAGAAGATGCAAATGGTTTAATTTGTGTCACAAATTCGAGGGCTGTGACATAAATAAAGTTTTCAAAAATTTACATGTCAACGTAAGCTAAATTTTCCAAAGTTCATAGGCGAAATCTTAAAGAGAAGACCGCAAATTTGAATTGGATTATTTAAAAAGGACGTAAATCCTTTTAAAAGCAGCTCACCTGGAGTTCGCATAACCAGAACGAAGTCTAGTAATTTAACATCGTAAAAAATACGCTCCTGCAATTAACCGTAAGTGTTTTAACCAACTCTTTTAAAAATGTACATTGAACAAACGAAGTGTTAGATAATTAATTTTAAACAAAATAAAAATTTGGTTTAATTTAAATAAACAAATCTAATAAAAAACCAGAAGTTATCGTCCCTTTCGTATTTAAATAAACATCATAAGGTTTTGTTTACTACCTGTCAGCAGTTTGGAAAGGGAAATAACCGAAGGCTTATATACATTACTTGTTTCGCATATGATTTGTGTAATTTAATTATTAGGTGATTGTCGAATTGTTATCTTTTTTTTAATTTTGAAAATTTCAATAAATGTATAGATGGTAAGTCTCTGTTCTTACTTGCTGAAATATATGTCGTTAATTTAATTTATTTAGTGAGATCGCTAGGGTGACTAAGTAGACATTCATCTAAACCGAGAATACAGGGGCAATAACAGGTAATGATAAAAATCAATGCAGCTTCGAAACAGTGTGTCTGCTTCATTCTAAAACAAACCTACTAAAGTAGGTAATCAAGAAATTTGTTATAATTATTTATAGCTTCAACAGACCAGATACCATACCAGTCTATTGGATTTTCGAAGGAGATCCAAAGCACGATGCATGCAGGCATATAAGTAGGTGTTCATCTCCTTGTTATAATACATTGATCCCGCGGGTATCGCTGTTATTACAAATAAACATAACACCATTTTATACTTTTTATAACAGTTTTTTTTTAATTGTACACAATATTTATACAAAATAACCTACGTTTTCGTTGACAGATCTTGTGTTGGTTGCTTATTGTTAAAGTTGGATGCCGCAGCTAAACATCGTGTTTCATATGATCCGCGTAATAAAACTTTATTTTTACCCCTTACATGCTTATTTATGACACAATTCAAAGGTTCTACTAGATTTGTATCTATATCGTTCAATAAACTGTACGCATGACTTACCACCATACCTACGCATTCTTCAAAATCACAAAAAGTTACAGTAGATTTACATGTATAATGAAGATTTTCTACCGCTAGCTTACAACCACTTCAAAAATATTTATAGTTGAATTCTGAAAATGTAAATAATTATGGCATCTCATTGCACCAGATGCATCCACACATCAAGTTCCATTTGTATTTTCTGCTATCGCAGTACTGTGAATGCAATTACATGCATGAACGGCACTTGGCATGATCCATTAAGAAGGTGCTTACTTGATGTGGCGAAGTTAGTTGAATATCTCGCTACTTGTCAGATTAGGTCTGTAATTCCTCTTCTGAATGTGAAGAACATTCATCCAGTCTATATTCACCAACAAATCCATGAGATGTACGAATGAAATGTGATGAGTCGACGAGATAATGTGAACGATAGTGAATGAAGTGGGCATCCATTTTTAGTTAGCCATGAACTGGTTCGTGCAGTTGCAGAAAGGGTTGAAGCAAAACTAGGTTTACAATTTCTGCTCTCTTTACGGCATGAGGTTCAACAATAATGAGGATATCAAAGAACATGTTATCTCTTGCCGTCACTGACGGCAGTTTTTATGAAGAGGAAATGCAAAAACTTGTATCGCGCTATTACAACTGCCTATAAAACAGTAGTAGTTATGTAGGAAAATAGGTTAAGGTTTAAAGATTTTTTTCACAGTAATTGTTTTTTGCATAATAGATACTTGTTTTCTTTGTCCTGTCAAACGGAACTTGGTTTGTAGACGTACGTCGTATGGTTAGATCCGATTAAAATATCATAGTTTAAACCTTAAATTGTCATACATGTTGTAGTGAATTAATTTTTTCTAAATTTAACGGTACTGATGGTAGCAATTCTGAACCATAATACCTTATCTTCTAAAAAACATTTAACTTTCATATCAATTCCTAACGTTTCTAATAATGCTCCTATTTTATTCCAATAATTCCGAAAATGTGGTTTCGGTATTCGACCTTTTTTTACAAAGAAGGTAGGAACATATGCTTATATTCCAGAATTTTCTTGTAAATAGTGCTATCAGAGTCACTTATTACAGGATTATACCTTACACTGTCCATTTCAACTGAACGATTGATACCTTCAATCATTGTTTGTGCTTTCATCATGTAGAAAGTTTCCAATTTTACTACATTTATGAAGAAGAACATCCTCTTTGCACTTCAAGTATTTCTTACAAATACAAGATAGTCTATTTTTAACTCCTGCAGATTGCTCCTTTTCGTAGACTTATAATATAAAACACTTCAGGTGATACGTTATAGTTTCATCTATATGAGCGTTTATTATATGCACCAAGAACTGTAACTTTGCCTATCAAAGGTATTAGGCTAAATTACCTTGCCTACAGAAATTTCCCTCTCAAGGAAGGTGGATTATCCATTGTTGCGCATAATTGTGTATATCTGGCTTGTATTGCTACTAAACTGCCAAAAATTTCTATTGAATTGATGCTCATGGGTTGTGTCAATCTCGGTGGAAAAATTTCTTCCTTAGCCGCACATATTACATCTACAAGGGAATGCCGCGATGTATCACCTGCTGAATTTAATAAAATTTTGGGTTCAAATTGTTTGAGTGAAAACAAGGAACGCGCATTCTTTTATATCTGTTATAAGGCCCATTTAAGGGGCAGAAACGACCCACAAAGCTAAACGCCTTTCTGTTTTTCGCTAAATAGCTCAAAAACTAGAACACGTAGAAAAACAATGTAAATTAACGCCACGTCTATTTTTTCACGTAATTATACCCTCCCTGTACGACTATTTTGGAGTTCTAGCCAACCACTCTAAAAATTTCAATTTAGGGGTTTTATCGTGATCTCGCGTTACAATCGGCATAAAAATTTTTATAGAAGTTCTACTCTTCAAAGCAACAGTTAGAAGTTTCAAGGTTTTTTGTTTGCTATTATATAAAGGGTGACAATGGACTTTGTGTGACGAACTTCAAATGTGTTACATTATTACCTATTCTAAGATTCAAATTTTAAATATATAAGTTATTAAAAATAGCTGATAATAATAGAATTCAGTATTAATTCAAAGTTCGTAGACAATGGAAAATAAATACTAATTAAATCAATAATTAGTTATCAGAATCCTATAGAATAAAAGCATTCCAGCGAATAAATTACATGCATAGATAAATAGGAATCAAGTTCTTAAGAAAAATATCAGGAACGTACTATCAAGAATCCCAGATAAACATTAAATGTACTTTGTAACCAAACTGTATTCTATTTAAGATAGCTGTAAACATCCAGTGGTAGAAATATAATATACTAGTTAAGACAAATAAAACTCTGTAAATAGTTAGACTTAGTTATTAATAGATGGCATAAAGTGTTTTAAATCATTGAAAATATTTCAAGAATGGGAATGTTTGTTACGTAATTAACTAGAAAATGATAAAAATGGACTATAAAAAGACTTGCTATACTAGAAAGTTTGACAGAGATCTCATACCGTTCTCTGCCTTAATAACACGAATTATCTGTGATAATCCTTACCTATATAAAGCGACATCAAGGAGCCCCGATTCGGATACCGTATGATATACATATTCCTTTCTAAAACCCCATGGCGATGTTTGTATAACTCTCTGATGTAACAACAACTTGGCCCTGCAGATACAGTTTTACCACGTTTAAGGGTCCTTATTCGAAGCACTGTAATCTGATAAGACATTTTCTTTTACGAACAGAATTTGTCAATCTCTCCGGACCCCTGTTCTAAAGTTCTACGATTTATTTTATATATTTCTACGGATACTTACTCAAGAAAGATACAAATAAACGCAGTCTCAGGTCCTACAGATATCATAACGATTTAAGCATTGTTTTATTCGCAACCGATATTATATTGATTCCTTTTTAAGGATACTTCAAGGCACATTTAAATCCCAATAATTAACAAAGGGGCAGCTTACCGCTGAAACCGACATACTTTCTGTAACATAAATGTATACGTGTATAACACAAGACACCTTGTATGTTTATTTGATTAAAATTTCACGACATCATAGAATGATATTAGACAGAAAATCCATGTCCCATATAAACCTAGACCTAAGTTTGTAAATAAAAATAGCACAGAATCTTTTAAAACATTATTCTAATATAATTGGATGGGTAATTGTACATATAAATAAGACACAAACGATATCGTAAGCTTAGTGCATTAAATAAATTAAAAGGAAAGAGCTATGATTACTCCCGGAGTTAAATAGGGTATAATCAAAAGTAGCTAATATACATGCAGATCCTCAACAATTGGTAAAATCATATCTACGCCCTCGAAACCAATTAAAGCCACTCTACAAAGCCTACGACTGTAATCCTGCGGTTAAGCAAAGTCCATATATGTGGTCGATCGGCTATAGATAGTTAATCGAGGTATATAGTTATTGTTACGACTCCAACAACCACTACCTATGAACATAAAGAAGTCGTGACATTTGAAGTGTTAAACTTCATGAATTATACATCATTATTTATTACCATTATAAAACCATTCCAAGAGAGAGTTTCGTCTTGTTTATGTTGCGGCTAAAGTAACAAGCTAACGGTATACTTGTATGAATTAATAATCTACCCCAACATTTTAACACTCTGCCACCCCCGGTTGGAAGCTACAATGTATTGATCCGATTTCCTTGAAACCGGAAAAATCTCATAGTAGAAATTAAAAGACACATACTTTTATATTTTAGATTAAATTTAAAAATTTAACCGCATCCATGTTTAACAGTCGCAACAAAGGGTATTTTTAAACATCTATCTTAACGATCTACATTGCTAACTGGATTATACTTAATATCTGTAAAGTATGTCTCGAATTAAACAAAAATATCACTATTTACATTGGTTATACTACTAGGTACTTCAAAAAAAGATTTTTCGAAAACCTCTAAAATAGCAAAGAACATCATCAAACTGGAACATCAGCAATTTATAATCATTACTATAACCACAATCATTCACCTTCGACAGTTTTTGAAAAACCATCACGCTATAAAACTATAATCACTGACACGGAAATCGCAACACCAAGAAGTCGTAGGAAGTTAACTTTTAACTACTAAAAGGTAGCAATTGATTAAAATTTTAAAGAAAAAGATCAAAATATATACATAATT
The DNA here is from genome assembly GCA_024586415.1 of Phrixothrix hirtus. Lineage (NCBI taxonomy): Eukaryota > Metazoa > Arthropoda > Insecta > Coleoptera > Phengodidae > Phrixothrix > Phrixothrix hirtus. The sequence continues at coordinate 1,859 of JAHWXV010513231.1, read as the reverse complement.
TTTTATAATAATGGGTTGGTTCCCCCTTTCATCACTCTTCATCGCATCGAATTTAGTAGATGGTCAATTTCCTCTTGAGCTACTGTGACGAAGCAACCTTTACTTAATGCTGTAGAGCTTTCAGCGTCTGTGGAGGATTCAGAAAGTTCCTCAGTCTTCTCCACATAATGTCACAAACGTGCTCGATGGGCTAAATATCGGAAGATCGCAGTGGCCATGCCAAGAGATTAATATTATCCTCTGCAAAGCAGCCCATAGAACGTTTTGCAATATGGGGATGGACATTCACATATCACTGTGCGGTCATATTGACTCGGATGAATAACAAACGACACGTACTCCCACGAGTTACAGCACCCCATACCATAATCCGTGCAGTGTGGTGCACATTTCTCGCAGCAGAAAATCAACATTGCGACGACTCCCACGTCTTTGTCTGACCCTCATACGGCCATCGTACATCCCAAACAGAATCAGAATTCATCTCTGAACGCCACACTACGCCACCTCAGGTTCCAGTGTAATCGCAACATACACCACTCCAACCATTGCTGTCGGTGTTGAGCCGCTAGTGGTAACACAAGATGAGGTCTATAGGATGGCAAGCCGCAAGCTCTGATTCGGCGGTATACCGTTCGAAGAGTTACAGGACGACCTTCGTTAGCTAACCATGATCGGCAATTGATCTGGTACTGGAGAATCGTTCTGTTGTTGTCATAAGTGGAAGATAGCGATCCTGTACCTGATTTGTTCTTCTTCGCCCCTATTTCCTCTTCTGAGATATTCCTGGCCCTCCCTAGTCCATGTCTGATAGCAGCAGATAATGGTGGATTGGTTCGGGTTAAGCTAATTTGCACTTTCTCTGAACAATAAACCACCTTCCCGTAAACCAACAATATGACCTCTGTCAAATTCGCTTAATTGAGGGTAATTTCCTCTTTGGAGCACTCTAAGCATGATCACACCCTCAAAACATACCATTCCAAGCGAAAACACTAAAGAACTGAACAAAATCTCGCAAAACATACACAAGATAATATTAGATAAACCTGAATTTACTGTCAGATAAGTCATTATCACTTGATCCATAATAATAAAATTGTAATCCATTGTTACTTTTTAGTAGTTAAAATTTTCTGGCAAGTTTGGTCAAAAATATCCTACTCTTTCTTGGTGTTGCGATTGCCATGTTACTGCGTATATTATATACGCCAACAAAAAATCCAGTAATATAATTTGTGAAACATTTCATATATACCAATTTAGAACATTATTTAGCCTTCCAATAGTCGCTGCAATATTTAGTACTTAAGTACTCGCGCACGGTCTACCAGATCGGGACTATTCCTAGTGTTTGCTGAAGTTATTTTACTTTCTAGACACTTTTATATATTACCTATCTTATCGCTATTTAATATATTTACGTAATAAAAGTATGTTACGTTACTAATGTTCAAATTAACGAATATAGTACGTTTCCTAAACTAGCTGCTCAGGGGCGACGAGAGTAGCTTGTTGTAATAATAATGACAAAAAAATTGTATGGAACGGTGATAAATGAGGACGCCAAGCAGTTTCAAAACAATGATCTAATGCTTTAATATAAACCAGGAAATAGTAATCTTACTTATTGCTCTTTGAACACTCGATATTTCTCTGCGGCATTAATTTTTATCATTGGTGACATAAGAATTCTAATTTCTGGATTCACACACAAGAAAGATTCAGTATTGAAAATACTCAAAAGCATTTAATAAACAGATAATCAAAAGGTCTTCTAATCAATAACATAGTCAAAGGTAAATCGTTAGCAGGTTAATGTATATATATATATATATATATATATATATATATATATA
>JAHWXV010513225.1:0-10210 GCA_024586415.1 Phrixothrix hirtus | reverse complement strand
TTTTGAGTTGTCAATTTTATTGAAAAAGGAAACAAATAGTTTTCGAAACGTTTAATTTTTATTAAAGTTACACAGTTTATCCAAAAATAGTTTTAATTATTTAGGCTAGGTTTATGTTACTGGAATAAAAGAAATTGCATATATAATAAACAACTGTAATAGACGAATTTAAGTATACAGATCGATAACATAACAGTAGTGAAGGTAGAGCGCCGCTAGCCCAGCGCGGTTCTAGACCAGTGGTCCAGAACCGCCCACAGCTTCTACACTGGGTCCAGACCCGTCTGACGGATTTTTAGCAATTGAGTCGTCCAGAACCACCTGACTGTTCAAGACCGCTGTGATTAGAGTAATGAGTGTTGTAATTGCCGTTAACGAGATTTGATAGTTATAATTAGCGCCGAAGATTCTTGTTACAGTAGTAATGTACGAAAGTCAAGTAGTCCAGAACCGCCTAACTGGCGAACTAGTGTTGCTACTCAAAAGCCATATTACCCCTACGTTCCACCTCTAAAAATTTTCGCATAACTTAAGACTAATTTTTTCTCGCTACAGAACAGCCGAGCGGAACAGACGTCTTTCTTAAAGCGTCCGATTACTGTGTCATATTTTATTAAATTTTATTTGATAAAATATTTTCAGTCAAAGTGAATTTTCGTAAATAGGATTTAAGAATTGTTTATTTATTATTAATGTACACGATGTGAACTCATTTAATTTTATAAGTAGTTCAAAGTGCAGCGATTACTTCCAACACTATAAAACTAAATTAATTTTAGTTTTATTTTAGTAAAGTGGGAAAATAAACTCGTCCAATAAGGACACACCATGATGGGGGACCACCCCAGTCCAGGGTATCCACCCACCACATCATCATCAACAAGGGAGAGATCCGGAAGCGTGGCTAGTATAGTAGTAGATCTTAACAAAAAACGTAAGGCAGATGAATCGCAGGTAAGGCCTCTGTTAACTTTAACATGAACGCATCAGATCCCAAAAACTGTTATAATGACTTACTCGACTCCCACAACGATATTTTCAAATTCATAGAAAACGACTTGAACCCTAACCACAAAATTACAAAATTCAGCTGAAAAACACTCAGGGATAAATTTAGTACGCGGGAAATTTTCCAATCATAATTAATAGGGGGAAAAACAACTTCTCAAACAATTACAAGAACTGAAAACTGAAATAAAAACTGTACAAACCACAAAAGCACAACAAACCTATGCACAAATCGTTAAAACACCCTCAATAACCCCAACACCTACACTAATATAACCACGACCTAAAACAAACACAGTATTTATTCAAGCAAAACTCGGAACAGACAGTACAAAAATCAGCGACATATTCACACGAAATCTCAACCCGATACAAGATAAAATCAAAATATACCCTATTAGAACCACAAATAACATGCTGATTGTAGAGATTCCAACCTCAAATATGCTAACAAGATCATAAAACACAAAGACCTAGAAAGAGAACTGAGATGCGAACTCCCCCGGAAGAGGAACTCGTTGGTTGTTATTTATGACGTTCCAACGGGCAAGCCTGAAGAAGAACTAAAAAATCAAATATATCTCCAAAATTTTAAGATTTAAAACCCCACGAGGCAAATCCACCTACCACCAGATAATGGAAGTAACATCAAACCTAAGAAAAATCATCTTAAAGGATTTATGTACGGTTCATCGCCCTAAATGTAAAGTATTTCATAGTAGTGCCGCAATGTATCAAATGCCGAGATTTAGACCACATTCAAAAATTCTGCAAAGCAGAGAAAGATAAATGCGGACACTGCGGTGACGAAAACCATAAACGGGAACAATGTTCTAGAAAAGAGGCTCCGCAATCATGCATACTATGCATTTTACGTAAAAAAAGTGCGTGGTGAAATCATATAAAGAATGTGCGACATACAAATTTTTGCTGAACCGACTTATACAGAAAATGGACTATGGACAATAAATCTACAAACGCAAACACATACATAACAACGACCTTACATAGTAAACTCGAACTTGAACTTGACATTATAAATACTAACACAAACACTATATGGACTACGGAGAACGAACCTACGGCCGTAAACACATATAAAAAACATAAGTCTAAACCACCCTTCAGAAAGGCAAGGGACCTTTTAAGGGCCCTTACCTACAAACTTAAAAACTTACCACTAAATTACACTGAACAAAGTACACAGACGGACTTTATAGAACCACAACAAACCACATTAACAGAAACTGACCTACATGACATCTCATTACAAGACACGATCAAAAGAACTTACAAACCTTACGAAGAGCCGAAAAACCAGTAACCAACGACATAAAACCAGACATAGACAATACCCAAATTACAACACAAACTTTAGACGCAACAAAAATGTATTTAAATATAGAATTAGATATGCAACTTAGCAGACTAAAAGAACATACGACTTTAAATATTGCTTTACGACATCTTGTATGGAACTTACTACACACAAACGGACCCAAGATTGCTTTTCCAGTTCCGAAAGCTGTGGACAGAATACAGCTTAAATGCTTAAACTTACCTACTGAACTTACTTAAAGACCTTCTGCTGAAAGTATTCAAAAGAAGAAGCGAGGAACTGGATCTGCAATCTTTATACACCGACTTTATAACAATACACAGACGTGTAACCTTTGATCCCACCAAAAACTGTCCAAACAGCCACATACTGACTAGACACCCCTAACAAATGACGAAAACATTACAACTAAACCATCACAGGAGCGCGACTGTAATATATAACTTCATAAACTTGCGGAAGAAACTGAGATGAACATTCTGCTCCTACAAGAACCGTATACCACTACCGACAATAAAATTCCGAGGATGCTAGTGAATAGTATAAAGATAACCAAGGGAATTTTCCCATGGCTCCCATCATAGTCCTAAATAGGAACATAACCACAACCGTGGTGGGTCATCTGAGTGATTCCCACTGCGTCTGTTTTGAGATTGCCACACCATTAGGAGACTATATACTCGTAAGCTCTTACTTCAGTTTTCGGATGACTACGACAAACATTTTAGGAGAATCCATAAGATCGCATGCAGACACATACACAAACGGGCGTGTCATATATGCGATGGACGCCACTGACGATAAAGGACGTAAACTACTAAACTTCATACAAGAACATCAACTAGAAATTCTCAAAAAACCCAAACCCTCCCCCTACATGTCACGGACTTAATGCACAGACGAACATAGATGTGACTCTATGTACCCTACAGACACACAACTCAATCACAGATTGGAAATTCACGGCCAATCTAACAACCAGCGACCATAACGTCATTATTTTCATTATAACTACACAAAACCCATCCAGAACCATCAAAAATATCAACAAAACCTATAACTACAACAAATTAAACTGGACAACCCTTCAAAACTCTTTTATGCCGCCCCCGATAAGACCATCGAAAAAGTACATGACTATACAGAATTACTTACAAAAACCATACATAACGCCATGAAAGTTGCCATCCCCCAACATTACCCCAAAACAACGATGAAAACGAGTTTTTGAAACCAACACCTAACTAACTTAAGACAAAATTTATGACGTGCCAGAAGAGCGTACCAAAATGCCATAACTCCTGACCTGTGAACATACACTCTATCTGTTTACAGAAACGTCAAACCACAGTACACAAATGAAATCTACATTGTTAAGGTAAACAGCTGGATTATGTTTACAGAGAAGGGGTTGCAAACAAATCCATGGGGGCTGCCGTACAAATTGACGGCAAACAAACTTAACATCAATACTGATATACAAATGTTACGTAAAGGGGATGGAACTTTCACAACCACTTGGGACGACACCACGAGCTTCTTACTAAACAGCCTACTACCAGACGACGACCCGACAACAGACACTCCTACACAACAAATACTTAGATAGAACACATACTCGACACCCTTAAACCAAAACATTTCACATCCAATCACAGACGCAATCTGGTCACTAAAAACTAAATAGCACCTGGACCTGACCAAATAAGGAACAAGATCATTAAAGCCCTTAAAGAACAACTAATCTCAATCCTTGAGGCTCTATACAATGAATGCCTAGCGCAGGGCAAATTCTTAAACTTGTAGGAAAAGGGAAACATTAGATTAATCAAAAAGGGACAATCCAAAGATCCCCAAAATACGAAGACGTACTGACCAATTTGCCTCCTCAACACGCTTGGAAAATTATATGAAGAAATAATCAACGACAAACTTACACAACAAATGACAGACGACCTATAAAGTAATCGACAATATGGCTTCCGAAAAAGCAAATCAGCTGAAGACGCCATTAACCAATTGATAAATTCAATCTCGCCAGGTTTTGAAAGATATACGGCCCTGGTCTGCACCGACATCAGTGTCGCATTTGATAATCTCTGGTGACCCTCATTAATACGTGCTCTGATAAAACGCAACATCCCCAAAGAGCTTCACAAAAACGTTAAAAACTACTGTCAGGATAGATACGTCACATTCATTGACAAATAGAATCGCATAAGCAAGCGTATCACCAAAGGCTGCCCACAAGGTTCAATTTGCGGGACCCTTTTTTGGAACACTGTCCTTGACGATCTGCTCCTGACACTAAAACAAGACGAAGGCATTTTAGACACAATAGCATATCCAGACGATGTGGCCATACTCCTAGAAGCCGAATTTAGAAGAGCATCAGAAGCCAAAATGAACACCACATTACAAAAGATTCAAAATTGGTGCTTGGAGGTCAAACTAAAAATATCGCCGGAAAGACATACCCTGGTGAGGGGATCTGCAGAGGAACCCAGTAATAACACCGGTCAGCCAAAAGATCTCCAGAGTCAAGAGCACGAAATTCCTAGGAGTAACTATAGATGAAAGACAGAACTTCAAGACGCAAATCATCAACACCTGCGAGAAAACGACCAGTATATTGCAAAAAATAGCCAGTATTGCACAGAAAGACTAACATCCCTCTTCCGAGTACAAGGCTATACATTAATGACGCAGAAATGGCAATTATAACGTACGCGACTAGTACCTGGGTACATAGAGGGAGGAAATACTCAAACTTACCGAGGCCTTCGGCACTACGTCACTGGACCCTTTGCTAATAATTCTGGGCATGGTTCAAGTACAACTAGTACAACTACAGCCAGGTACTGGCTCAAAAAAGGCGACCAAGACAGCAATATACTGGGTGAAAGAGCGCTGAAAAAATCCGATACTACCAACCACATCTTAACCATATGGCAAGATGAGTGGAACAACGCCTCAACATGCAGAAGAACCTACAACTTTATGTCAAATGTAAAATATTGCCAGCGCAACAGTTGGTTCTGCCCTTTTACAAGAACTATCCGTTTTTTAACAAGACATGGACCCTACCCGACTCATCTACATAGAATCAGCAGCAGACTGACACCAAACTGTGATTATGGCGCAATCGGAATACCCGAACACGGTTTTCGATTGCGCCCTAACACGACAGCAACTACACCCGCACAGAAACCAACTACTAAACAAAATACTCGACGAATACCTTGGAAACAAACACGACTTCGCTTCTTAATAAACTGACACACAAAGCCTCCCAAATCACCAAAACCTTCTTCCCACGAAGACGCAGCTACCTTTCTTTAAACATATTCCGCGCTTAGATTTTTAAATCCACAGAATTTAAAACTGAATCCTGCACGGATCTAGCCACGAGGAACAAGTTGATTCTCTACAATAAACAACTCAACACACTTAAACACATGTATTCTGTACACACACAAAATCCAATCACACAACAAACTATCATAAACACAAATCAAAGCAAAACAAACAAAAGAAATCTCTTACACAACACATAATGTATCAACACAACATAACAAACAACTTGACCGACAATACAATTACCACGATAAACAACGAAGAGAGGCCGAACCACATCCTGATCTACACCAACAACCTCAACCAAAATTGCACCATCGACTTCCAAAAAGCTATCAAACCACCAAATCTCCAAATATCAACTAACAACAAACATCCACAGACAACTTCCCATCTAATAAACACTCTGTGAAGTGAAACATTGTGACTTTTTCTTACCCTTAAACACTCTAAATAATATCGAATCCTAGTGATAGTGCATGTGCCGCAGTGGCTGACTTCTACCAGTAACTCCATTACTGATGAATCACTGTCTGGCAACTCTGTTTTCTTCTCCTTTTTTCAATATTACGTTAAATTATCTTTATAGATTATAGTTTCTACACAACACTACATCATTGAAGCAGAAGAAATCATCCAGGATATCAATCAACAAACAAAAAAACCATTTTTATCAAAATCCCAACCAAAACATCAATCAACAACACCATCCACCACCTAACAAGCAACAGATGACAACACTGAAGACCATAGCGAATCCAACAAACACTAGCAGAATAGGACGCCAAAACATCTTTAGACGTAATTTTAGATCTAAGGCTACCAAACTCCAAGGCCCATTTGAGAGGGCAGTAGCCCCCCCACCCCGGCCGTCATAAAAAATTAGGAAATTAACTTAAATTTAGCAATTAAGGTTTATTTTTATTAATAGGCATTGAGCTATTTTATGGAAATGAAGAAAATTGAACTGAATTGTTTAAAAAAACTGTCTAGCACATCACTGCCCTCGAAGAAAATATGAAATCCAAGGATAATTTAATACTTAGTTTAATACACCCTTGGACTTGCATCAATACACATTACAATTTTCTTTCTGTTGACAGTAGTTTTACTCTTTGGGGGTGAGATTCTGATGAAGCTGGCCTCTCGTTTTATAACTACCTCTCTCATGAAGGTAGCCTCTAGATCTCTGAACTTGTCTCTAATGAGAATGGCTATAAGCACTTTATAAGCTTTCTCATTTTGAGCACATGGTCTTGATCTGAATAAAATTCTGACCTCAACCCTTGAATGATATAAAAGTCATGGTAGTTTCAAAACTCTCTAAGCTACACCTTATAATTATTATCATAATTTGAGATTAGAATTTCAAGCAGCAAGTTTAAATGCACATATCTGTGATTTCGTTTCAAATATTCAACACTGCATATAATTTAGTCAAACCTAAAAATTCAGTCAGATCCCCAAAGGAGGACATTTAATATGCTAAACATTACGCTGGTATGAGGTGTGGGATTTTATTTTTTATCCAAAGATGTTTTTAAAATGTAACCGCTCCTAAACCATTATGGTCTGGTCCGAACACACGCCCTTTGAATTCAGAAACAAGCATGCCAACCGCTGAACCCAGTAAGTCGTAAAGCTTTCTCAATGATTACTTCAGAGGTTTTCATTAGTTCTGAATTCAAAAAAATGAACCATTTTTGTGCCGGCATTCATATGCAAATTTCAAAAATGTTTATAAACATATGCAGCCTTATTTAACTAAATATAACTCAACAGACTTAATCTAAACAAACAACCTAAATAAACTAACACCTAAGCTGGCTTTATCTGACCTACTACACTTTCACCTTTAGGAATTTGACATGTGATGTCCTATTTGACATGAATGCAGAGAACCTTAGCAGGATCAGCCGTGCGCTATAGATTTAGCTTGGTTTGTTTTATAGTTTACGCTACAATAGCATAACAAAGTAATACCTAATTTACAATTAACTTTTTCAGTTCCAACATAAATTAAGACACATTAGAAACCTAGTAAGTCAAAAACCCTGCTTAATTTGAGAAATAAATGCGAACCACCATTTGTATTCTAGCTGCGAAAGTTATTTAAAAATTTTGATATCATAATATAATAGCGAATTTGATTTGCTGCAATACACTAGTGCAGAGCACATCAGCAGTTTTTCTTTTACAAAATATAACAACATTTTGCAATTTTCCTAGTCTTCATACCGTTTTTACTTTCTCTTACCTATATGAAATATAGTATAGAGAAAGTAATATTACACGCTTTCTGGCCCCTGAGTGCGAAAATCATGTTTTTAAAAATTGGTCTATGTGCGTATGTGTGTGCGTGAGTGCGTGCATGCATGTGTGTGTGTATGTGTGTGTGTCCGTCTGTGTGTGGTAGGTAAACAAAATTGTGTATTTAGGTTTCTGTCCACCTTGGTACGTGACCACAATAATTTCACTAAAATCAGATAACCATAAGTTCCACTTTGCTCTTGTCATTTTTTGATTTTTCGCGAGTTTCTCGAAATCAGCTCTAACGATTTTTTTTTAATTTCCTATATTTCCTATATATTTAATGCTATTTTATATAATCTAGGCGGTTTCTTCCAAATTTTTCCGTAACTTGAGTAACCGGAAGTAGTTTCTACGTTAACTCTGATTAAAATTGCTATGAAACTAGGAGTTCTAGGTAAATGAAAATTTATATTTGAGGTCGCAACTCTCTTAGTATGCTAAATCAAAAATTTTGTTAGAATCGAATAACCGGAAGTGGCACTTTATTTCTATCATTTTTAGATATTGTTTGAATCATTTTTCGATATTTTCTTGAAATAGGCTATAACGATTTTTTAAAAATTTATTGTATTTCTTAGATATTTAAGACCTTTTCATACAGTTAAGGCGATTACTCGGAAAATTTTTGGTAACTCGAGTAGCCGGAAGTACTTTCACCGTTAACTCTGCATAAAATAACTATGAAACTAAAAGCCCTAGCTAAATGAAAATTTATATTTGAGATCATAATTGCCTTTGTATGAAAAATCAAAAATTTTGTTCAAATCGAATTACGGGAAGTACCACTTTATTTCGGTCATTGTTAGATATTTTTCGAATTTTCATTTTCACGGTTTTCTTGTAAAGATTATTTTCTAAACTTAGTATATTTGTTAGCTACTTAATTTAGTTTTATATTAACCAAGGAGTTTCTCTAATAAATTTTTGAAAATCAAGTAACCGGAAGTACTTGGAGTATTAGTTGTGAACAACATATCTCAAAAACAAATCACATATGAAAATTAAAACATGTATTTAAGCTTTCTGTCTTCCGTACATGAGACGACAAGAATTTAGTTATAATGGAATGACCGGAAGTGCCACTTTATTCTTGTGATGTTTAAGTTTTTTGCGATTTTCTCGAAAACGGCTATAACAATTTTTTTGAAACTTACTGCAGTTCTTATGCCTTTGATATCCTTTTATGCGAACTTAGAAGTTTTCCTGATAAAATGCGACTAAGCGAGTTATCAGAGAAAATCTCTGGGGTTAAGCAGGGTTTTGCGTATCCAGTAACTTGGACGGGTGATCAGTACTAATATCGTTCACAAAATAAACGTAAATAATATTTGAATCATGTGGACACATTTACATATTTGTATATCTATGTACGTACGAGAAAGTCGTATGTTGTCCCACACCACATTTTTTATAAATAGAAAACAACTAATATGCGCCCCTCCTGTGCAGCGCAGCAAGTTGAATTCGCTATAAGTAGTGTTTAGTATATACAAATTACAATGTAAAAATCACAGAAGCAGGTTTTGTATAGATTCTGTAATTAAATTTCTATAATACTTTTTATGCATTTGTGTATCGAAATGAGCTCATTTCGAAACCCGTTTTGAGTTTATAATGGCTTTCACATTGAACATATATCTTTAAAGTATAAAAAACTCATTTCATAAGACGTTTTATCACACTAGTTTATTAGAATACCTATGCATTCACGTGATAAAAACAGGTCTTATGAAACTTGTGTTTTAATATACTATTATCTATTTGTGTTGAAATCAGGTATTACAAAACGCATTTGAGGTTGATAATGGCCTTCTTTTAAACACGGAATATATTATTTGTAAGATTGGTAACATCAGCAATTAACCTTATTAAGCGTCAACATCAATGAATAAAGAATACTAAGGAAGCACCCTAAACACGTAAAGTTGTATCTAAATTGTACGCATGTATTAAAACGTCAAATTTATGTTCATTAATCTATCATTACTCAAAATTAATAACAAATCTCAACAAATTAAGGTATGCACGCCTATTAGAACATAAACTCTGTTAGAGCGAACCCGTGATATAACGAATGATCTCGCCTATTTATATATATACACAGTGGCCCACTGAAAACAGTCAATGCAAGTTTTGGCCATTTCTCATCAATTTTGCGAAAAACGCTCGAACACATCAATTTTAGATTTAAGG
>JAHWXV010513214.1:0-13538 GCA_024586415.1 Phrixothrix hirtus | reverse complement strand
AATTTGGTAGTAAGCTTGGAGAGGAGGAGGTCGCTGGAAATGCGTATGCTGAAAGCCTGCGAAAGAAACTAAATTCTATTCATGAGAGAGTTCGTAGTAATATTCAGATTGGCAGCGATGTAAGTTCCAAAACGGGAGGATTTCAACACAACGATCTAGTCTGGTTGTATCAACCTCAGTGAAGACGAGGTCTATCCTCTAAATTGCAAAGTTCTTGGGAAGGCCCGTATAAAATGGTAAAAAGGACCAACGATGTAATCTACCGAATTATGAAATTGCTCAGAGGAAAGCACAAAGTGGTTCACATGAATCGGTTACCCCCATACGCTGGGAGGAACGCAGAAACAGAACAGCAAGAATGTGTGCAAAGGGCGAACCATTTCGGAGTGGAAGAACTAGGAGTCAAAAGCAGCGAACAACCATTGACTGACTTTATTACAACGTATTCGGGACGCCATAAAGCTAGATTTGGGGTTACCACTGAGGAGTACAGGAATATGTTTGGTGTACCAGAGGAGTACCCCTTAGCTCATTGTGTCGCTAAAGACGTCCGAATATTCCATGGCATCGCAGTTGAGTTTAAGAAGAGGTATGGTGGCGTAGAAGAAATACTGCAACAAGAGCCAGAATTTGATAAGGCATGTCACCTATTACGCCGTAACTGTCAAGATATGCGATGTATTTACTACCGTGTGACGAAAGCATTGTCTCATCAAAATCTGCGTTATGAAGACTTGTGGAAGGCGTTATGGGATTTAAAGAAACACATTTGTGCCGGCGCCAGTAGAAAGTTAGCGGTACCAAAGCTCGGATGTGGCCTAGACCAGCTTAATTGGCACGTGGTATGTAACATTTTGGAGGTAGTGTTTTTAGGCACCGGTATTAAGATCCTGGTGTGCAGTTGGTATCCAAATGGAATTCCCCAAGCGACAAAATCTGCGGACCGCAATTTCTTCAACAAATGGGCTGCAAGTGTGGATTGCAGTGCAGATTCCGACATTCGCCAACGAAAACAGAACCATCGCAAGTACAATGTCCAAGATCACTGTTATGGGACGTAACAGGCTTGAGGAGGGGGCAGTGTAACAAAAATTTGAAACAGTAAATGGAAAATTCTAGAATCATCTAGAATGTTTTCTTTATAATAAAATAGATGATGTAATCCGCAAATGGCTCATTGTAGTAATTTATGCCTGTCAATTCAATTAGGTCAGCAATGATACACAGCACTACATCATTATCATAAGTAATATTCTTGAATGTTCTATTACTATTGTTTCTAGAATATTTTTCCTATATAAGCAGCACATTAAATTCTCCTATGGCAGTTTTTGTTAGATTCTTGTACTGTGCATTGCTGATATAAATATACTTAAATAGAATTATAAATAAATGTTTGCTGCTGGTGCATTGTAAAATAAATAATTAAGTATTTAAATAAATTACTGTACACAGTTACTTGTAGAATTTTAGTGAATATAAATAAACATTATAAAATAATTAGCTAGTTCCGTTACACTGTTATACTCTTCTCTCGGGTGTCACATGTATTCTAATATTTGTTTTAAATTTTTTTGTTTGCTATGCTGTAAGAACATGCTTTTCATTAGGGTGCAGCTATAGTGAGGTGATGACGACCTTGCACAAGTAAAAGTGAAGATGTCCTTGTATAAATATCATTTCAGCTTGAAGGCTCTCTAATTTACCACATGAGTTTGCTTCGTTTGCTTCCAATGAGAAGTATTAGATAACATTCAATGCTTTTATAATCTAAATAACCGAACAATTTGGTCGTGCCAAGCTATTCAATTATTTCAGACGCTCACTAGCCATAATTAAAGCTCTTAAGCGGAGCAAAATTATATTGATCCCCCAAATATTGCCAACATGTGTGCACTAATAGTATATTATATAGCAAGGGATTGAAGTTCCTCTGTTAATCTCGTTAGAACTTTATTTCTCCAGCGAAAGCGATAGCATGATTTTGACATTGACAGATCATTAGAGTTATCAATATACGCTTTTCAGAATATACTATCTAAATTTTATTTATGTAGGTCTATGGTAACTATTTCAGAAATATGTAATTTTTTCCACTTCTGGGACTAAAATGACACATTTATTTACTTGTTTTCATGACTAAAGCGACACTTTTAACCTAAAGACATTAAAACATTATTTTAATCCCTAGGGAATTAAAGTAAACTTAATCACGCTTAAACAAAGTAAATCCGCGGCAACTATAAATATTAGTCTATTAAAATTGCATATTGCCGAAAGCGTTGCAATAGATCTTCGCAAATAAAGTTTAAATAGCACTCACCGTGAAGCATACATTGATAAATCGAACAAACTAGAAATTCTAAAATCATGCAATTTTACGTTCTTCTACCCTTTTGATTTCAAATTTTTTGAAAATGAAAAAAAAATATATATAACTCAGGACGAAAGTGCTTTTTAATACCTCGAGAGACTACTTCTCTCGCTATCGCTCGAGTAATAAAATTTCGCTCCCGGGATTAAAAATGACACTATAGTTCCTTGGTATATAATGTACTATTAATTGGGTAGTTTTTGTTACTGCCATGGATTTACCTTATTTATGCGGGATTAAATTTACTTTCCTTCGCTTCTGGGGCCAAGTAACAATGTAATCCATTGTGATTAATAGTGTCGCTTTAGTCATTGAAAAAAGTGACCAAATGTAGCGTTTTAGTCCCGGAATTACAAAAATTCTTTTTCCTACAAACAAAGATAGCATTACTTAAATACAATTCATTAACCACTACATTCATTAAGGAACGTTTATTTAAAAAAGGTTTGGGAACGCTCGATTCTTGATTTCGTTGTTTCTAGGAATAGCATTATTAAGTTCGCTGTTTATAAGAAAAATACTATAATGCATTATTTAATTCCTCTTTTATTGAATTCAATAAATCAATTAATTTAGTCATTAATAAACTGTAACGATACTGCTCGTCTAAATTCTATTATCAAAAGTACATTAACATTAAAAACTGTCTAATGGAAAATATTAATTGTTTTGTTACGGTATATTTTAAATTCTATAGTAAACATAAATCTAAACTGTTAGAATTCCTGTCTACGTTAAAAAAGTACTATTCACTGTTTCCTTAAAGTAAATAGAAGTTGTTATGCAAATACTGGTAGTTTGTCCGTTATGTTCTATATATAAAAGAGCATTTTAACGAAACAGGTAACAGATCCTTTGCTAAAACAAACTGTCACCCGAGGGTTCAATGTCACAAAATGGGTAAAAAATGCAAACGAGTGAATTAAAAATAGACCTTATATAACGCTTATATAAATGATTTTAAAGCAGGTCTAAAGACTTCATGTCATCTTATTAATCCCAAAATTTAATCCTGGATGTGCAGGTACTATACAATACCACAGCGCAACGTATAAATGCCTACAAATAAATTAAATTAAGATTATTAATTTAACTGAAGTATAAATTAAAACAAGTAAATATATACATGTTATTTTATACACAAGTTTTCTATAGATAACGAAGCATGTGTATTAGATTATATTAATTATTTGGTCCCGATTAAATCAAAGATTGTAGGCTAGGTTACCTCTATTAATGATTTTTTAATTCTTAGCTAAATTTATTCTGTAAAACTTCATCGTTATAAGATAATGCAAGAAATGTCTAAACTACGGTTCAGATATAAAAAGAAATATTATGTACAACATCATATAATATGTTAAGTTACTAAATATTAATTTTATTGAATCGCAGTAGCCGTTTGGTTGCATTTATTCTGAACTACACCGAAATACAATATAATATCTATTAACTTATTTTATGGTAAAAATGCATATTCTTTATTGTCAGCTCTCGCTGGTTTTTTTTGTGCTATTTACGTTATTTAAATTAATAAAATATCAATATGCTTTGCGAATTATGTTATCTACTTATAATATTTTAATTAAGAATTCAATTCAAATCATAAATCTTTAAAAACTTCCTTTTATTTAAGCATTATCTGCCTTTTTATTAAACTGTTTTAATGTACCTCGTAGAATATAAAATAATTTAATCTTTTAAATATCATACAAATGTAAAAGTTGTTTACAGCTACAAAAATATTACGTCAGTTCGTAGATACAATGTATTAAAGCTGGTTAGTTATCACCTTCTTAAAGAGCTAAATATAGAACGTTATATTCATCATAATATCATTCCGTAATAGTTAAGGTAAATAATGTAGTTCGTTAGGTAATAAATATGTTTCTGGGCGATCGTAATAATGAGAAACAGACAGGAATTACGTCGCCAATGCTATCAGCTTTTAGTAGAAAACAGTGAATAAAGGCTACGTTGAAATTTAACATGGGAACTGCCGCGTTGCAAAAATGATATGATCTCACCAAAAAGGGGGTGAGATAGGGTGGTGTCAAGATGAAAAAGTGAGAACAGTCAGTAGTCCTTATGAGGTTCTAAGTATACCATGTCGTGATGTAGCTGTAATTTTCAGTAGGAGCGTAGTGTTCATCTAATTTGATAGATAACCATGATCTGTCTTATTGAGTTCGCTTTGTTACATACAGCCAGAAGCTGTGATGGGAACTCCATATTTCGGGATATTTCCTCAATAAAATAAGGGCAGAACAGTAATTCGTCTGCAACCACCCAGAGGGTTTTCCAGTTATCTAATATTTAAAGAACCGGCTTCCACTCCAACAACTTTACGCCAGCTACTTCGTCTGAAAGTGCATATTGCAGTTTTCACCGCATTTTAAAAACAATCAGCCTTGCTACCGGCTTTGATAGTAAACCCCTATTGTAAATTTTATAACTCATTCACTAATACAGAATAAGCGAGATGCAACTTTCTAATTTTAGTTTAATTAAAATGCCAAAGGAACTAAAGAAAGATTGTATAATTCCTCTGGTGCGAAAGACAATCATATGAGTTTCCGACGCATAAGTAATGAACGTTTAAATCATCTATTTGCGTGTAAAATTTAACTTAACACTTTTCATGTATTTTACCTTAATTAGTACTGTGTACCGTAACTTGATTTCCTAAGAACTAAAACATAAAATACACTCGTTTAACGTTTTTTTCTTTGTTTTGCATGTACTATTTATATCAGTATATGTCGTCTCAATGATGAAGGTTTGATTATTAAGGGATTTGTAAATCCATCTTTAATGTAACTTTTGTAAATAGTCACAAACCTCCATAGTTGCGGCCAATGTAAAAGTTACTGTTTTAATTTCATTTAGTAGTTAGGTATTTAATTTCGCTACGCGAAATCATCTGTAGTTTGAAGTGTAGATGAAGTTTTGAAAATAATATAGTGTATCCTGTGCTCTATTCATTCTTTTATTTATTTATTTACATATAACTGGTTAGGTTATAGTCACATTAAATCAGCGTTACCTGGCCAAGTTTATTGTTTAATTCGCAATCATTATTTGATAATGTGCATAAGAAAGCTTTTCTTACAATCGTTGATTACAGATTAAATTGCCTTCAGCGGTTTTAAAAATAATTTATGCAACTTGGAACGTTTCTTGACCTATGAGTCAAGTTGATTCAACTTAAAATTATCACAAATAAGTATCACCTTTTCAAGATACAGGGTGGTCAGTTTTGGAACCAGCCCTTAGTTATTTTAATCTATGCACGCCATGCTTTCAATTTTTCCAAGTAACGTAATTGAATTTTTAGTTAGTATCAGTTCATTGATTCGTCTATATATACAGTGTGATCTTAAGTGAATGAGCACCGTTAGCATTAGAACATTTTTTTCAGTTTAAATCACGTTTCTGCAGTACCGCATAACGTCTGTTTTCCGCTTAAAGGCAACGTCAATTTATATCGTGACATACAGGGTGTTCCTCGGACACCGCCTGTCTGCAGCTAGTCTTGAGAACAGTGGCGCCCATATTTAACGATTTAGACTTTTTTCACGACAGCGTTTAGCTTCGCAGTACCGAAGAACCATACCTCGCCCCACTGTAGCTTTACCGGACGTTGCTAAACACTGGTGATTCTGCCACATGCGTTATTTCGACTTCATCTTGTGACATTATTTGTAAATATTAAAGGAAACACATTTCTTCTTCAAAAATTCAAGGTTATAGTGAACCTATACAATCGCAGTTAATTTTCGTCGTGTGTATAATTAAATTAGTAAATTATGAGTATAAACTCACTGCTTTAAAGCAGTATAGCTGCATTAATTGTATTTATTTTATTTCTTTGAAAACGTTTAGTTAGATCTAATGTAACAAAACACCTTTTATATATTTTAATTAATTATCATTTATATAATTATCGAGCTTTATAACAACCGTTTATTTATTTTTGCTTGTTAATTATTATTTCATAATTATCGATTAACGAATTAATTTATTTATTTGTATTTAATTAACTTTATGTTAATTAGTCTTAAGATTTGATACATTTTAAATTTATTCTGTTATATTAATCTGAATAGTTCACGATTCTTGACCACGATCAACATCATTTTGTTTATGTAGGTCAAGGCGTTTGAACTTTGTGTACATAAAACCATGAGTGTTCAAATTTGATTAGATAAACCCACTGTAGTATTGCATTTTGATGGAAATTTTACGTTAATTGAACTAATTTAATTGCTTTATTTTAAATGGTATGTAACTCGGTTGTTCATAAAACTATCTGTATTATAATCCGTTACATGTTACATACGTTTAGTATTATTAATTAACCTAATTAAGCATGTATAATTATTTTTGTTATTTATGAACGTATGTAAACAGTTCTCTTAATACAATTTTTATTGCTTTGCACACGTTAAAATTACGCATACAATGAAGTACTAATTTGTTGTAAAATATTTTAATTAACGTAGTTAAACCAAAAGGAAGTATTTTCGCCTTGAATTTGGTGATAGCCGCTTAGTATATAAATACGCATTCCAAGCCGGGTTCTCCAGAGTTGTTCACCGCCTGAGCAAGTCAACATCTTGCACGAGCCATATTTTACCGCCAGAGCTGGTAAAACCATTTCAGTTTGACGAACATAGGTTAAAACTACCCCATACTTGAGCGTGGTATTTTTAAATCCTGTGAATTATTGTAAAATTGCGTTCACATTGTATAAATATTGTAATTCAGCAAGGGGTCATCAGTTTTGTTACGGATCGTAGTGACCCCAAGGTTTGCTGGTCAGCGCGATCTATCAACAGTTAAAGGTATCAATTTCTAGGTTCATTAACCTGCGCTGTTCAATTCCGCATTCAAGTAACAAATTTGACGAACACTATTCTCAGTTAGACAGGAATTGTTAATAATGATAAACGCTTACTGGAATTTGTGAAAGCATTTCGACCCTACCTAGAAGTTAGACGCTGGTCTCCATTCCTAAACTGGATCAACTCGCCAGGGTTGATGAGGTATCCTTTGATAGCCCATCGACTATCCAAACCCACTATTCAAAAGCTGGTATAATTATGAGAAATTGCGCACTAAATGAGAATTCCCTAAATTAATTTTCCCCCCGCGTTAAACATATAATTAGCAACAGCACACCCAATCGCACAGTGCATGTTGCAAATGCCATTTTGAAATCCGTAACCTTCA
The DNA here is from genome assembly GCA_024586415.1 of Phrixothrix hirtus. Classification (NCBI taxonomy): domain Eukaryota; kingdom Metazoa; phylum Arthropoda; class Insecta; order Coleoptera; family Phengodidae; genus Phrixothrix; species Phrixothrix hirtus. The sequence continues at coordinate 5,929 of JAHWXV010513214.1, read as the reverse complement.
AAATCGATCGAATTGAACAAAATATTGATCATAAAAGGGCATTGTTACGCCATCTGCATTTAACTAGCTAGTTTGTTCTCGGCCATTTTGTGAGTCGGTCATTTTGCGCGGTGGTCTTTTTGTGAGCGGAAATTTTGGGGGGCGGCGGCGCATGTGCATGATTGGAAAATCGGAGAGAGTTAATATCATAATGTAGGGATACAACATTACATCTTTTTGTAGTAAACAAGAGAGGGAATGAGGGTGAGACGGAGAAAGACAATTAACTATGAGAGAGTCTGTCATCTTGGGGCGTGGCGGCGCATGTGCAGGATTGAAATGATCAGATTTAGCGTGAATAATATGCGAGTCTTTTTGTAGTAGAGACAATTGATAATTGATGTCCTCATTTCTTATCAGACAGTAGTTACAATTAGCATAGAAAAGCGGATGCCTTCATTTCTTATTAGTCTAGACAGAAAATGAAGTGAGATTAGTTTATAATTGGCATGCGAAAGCACTTTTTTATCAGTATAGGCAAGAAACGAGTCAAATTTATAATTTGCATGCAAATCCTGACGTTCACATTTCTTATCAGGCAGAAAGTGGGTTAGAGTTAAAATTAGCAATTAGAACCATTATTAATAGAGTATTTGTTGACGTGCACACGACCTTATCATGTGTGTGAAAATAATTTATATGACGTGAATGTTCAAGGAAAAGAAAGTCAACAGCGTAGCAGATTGCCCCATTACAGCTTATAGAAAATCATTTGGGGTATCGATATAAATTGGCTACAGAGGAAAATCTAATAAACTCTTCAAGATATTCGCTTGAAATATGCGAGCCGCTTCACAAAAAATACAACGAATTCCCATTTCAAAATTCTGTTTTGACTAAAAACATAGTTAAATTATTCCCCTTTATCCACTTTATTATTTTTAAAGTTGATGGAATTCAAATAATGCCTTAGTTTCGTAATAACTCGAATAAAGTGTTTCAGTATGGGTATATCTACATATATTAACGTTTATTGGATGGATAACAGTTCTAAAGTTATTACTCGAGATATTGTAGAATATTACAGATTATTTTCGCTCCATGGAGAAAGCATTTTTAACGATCGTACCTGGAGCCGCCAAGATTAGAATTTATGTTGAACATTCTGAGTAGAAATGTCCAGGCGATTACTGCAAAAACTTACGATTCAGATGAATCTGGAGCAAAGACTTAAATTAGAATGTTAATTGAATTGCTACAACGTATCATGTAAAACCGGATGTTTCGTTTCTTGTCAAGTTTACACGTTCTATTTGTGTAAGTCTTATATATATTCAAACATATTTTCAAACAGTCGAAGTTGAACAGTCATAGCAGACGTGTTCAGATTAAAAATTTGTTTATTGAAATTAAACAATGTGGAGAAACTTCAAAACAAGCCAATAATTAAAATTGGGAGCATGAACGTGGGTGAAATATATACAATCTTCAATATGAAGGGTGCACATACCAAATTTGGACGTAGAGTAATTTTGGAACTCGAAGAAGGGGGTGTGTTCATCCCCAATTGAATTGGAGATGGTATTACGGAGGTGGATATTAAACTATTCAATATAGAGGATACGGAAATGTATGGTCTAGTGTTTTTGGGCACCAAGGATGTCGAAAAGGTGAATGCAGCACACATTGTCGAATTTAAAAAGTTGCAACAATTTTAATGTAGTATTATTAGTATACAATAGTCGAGAATTAATAATTATAATAGTAAAGCCAAAAAGAACAACGCAGCAGAAGGTTGGACAAAATCCTACGATAAGAGAAGTTCCGTTCAAAGATCCTCGGATCAATTTTGAACTTTAGAACAGGATGCAGAACACGAAGCTGTGTACGGTGTATGCCGAATAAATTTTAATTATGCTGTAGAAGAATGTTTAAAGATCGTAGCAGAATACCATATACGTGTAACGATATGTGAAGATTATCTGGAGAGTAAACTTACCGATAAAGAATTCATAGCAAAGCTGTGCGAAGCCGACCTGAAAAGATTTCTAGGAGCTATACTTCAACAATAATCTTGATAATGATGATTATGATGATAGAGAAGACGATGATGACAATAACGAGACAAAATTAATCAACAACATGTAATGACTTAAAGAACAAATTTAATAGGCTAATAAATAAAACATTTTATGTGTATACAATTATTTTATTTAACTATAGTACATGTTATGCATAAACTATCTATTTAAGTAGGTTTTGGAAATTCCAACCATTGATGCAGATTCGCTTTTCTTTATGTTTCAACACCTTTCCACCAGGTAGACGTCATTGTATATGGTTTTCCGTAGTTTGTGTTTATAGAATCCGCCGAGAGTGGGTCGATCTTGCATATCAATTAGCGATAAGCTTAAGGATTTATTATTTGAATTTTCGCGATCTTGAATAGTTCGCTGGATCAATTAGGCATATAGTTCTTATCAAAAACACTTTTATATTTATTAATTCTAACAACAACTCCGACTTTATAGCGACTTTTTACGAATTTCTTCAAATTGCTGTAGACATCGTCTAAGTTCGTTTTAGAAGTTAATCCTTGGGCTTTAGTCCGATTGTACGATGTTTTCTAAAAGCTTTGTACAAATCTTGTATAAGAGTTCTAATACATATTCAGCCATCGAAGCTTTCTTCACGCTGTATGTGGAATAATTATTTACGTTGTAGGTCTTCATTAAAATTGCAAAGTTACTATTATAAAATTCTTTTTCATTGTCTGTTTGTAAATTATGAGGAACGCGTTTATCTGCCCTTAAAACTGAAGACATCGCTTTGGTAAAAACTTCACCGGATTTTTATTTTAAAGCTTGCGTCCATAGATATGTTGAAAAACCTGAATTCGCCTAAATTTAACTGCCATAGGTCATCGAAACCTTTAACTATCCTACGTCTTGTTGGATAGTTTCGCCTAGCAGGTTTATGCAACTCTTTCACAATTTGTTGCTTGAAAATTATATAACATTATCCTTTCTGTTTCATTATTATTCTTGAGTATGTCGTAGTTTGCTTTAATAAGTTGATGTAGTTTGGTTTTTAAATAATTTTTGGTAAACCATTTAACATCACCATCAATATAATTAGCCAAATCTGCCTTAGTTACGTAACTAAGATTGTTTGAATTGATATATTCATATATCTTAGCTATATCAGCTTGTTTTACAGATGTGATGATGTCGTTATCGAGGTTATTTTTAGCATTAATACAATAATCATCAATTATTTCCTTGTTCGCTTTTATACCTTTCAATAGTTTATTTGCAATTCCATCAAGATACGGTTAGTTAGCAGCGTCTGTTGAAAGTTTTGGATCTGCAACTTCCGACAGTTTATTATTTCCCAAAGTGGAGTGCCCTTCATCAGTTAGTTTGAAGCCAATATCCGGTTCTCCCTTAATACTCTTTATTTCGTAATATTACTACCCATAGCATCCAAACTTGTCGATACTCATAAATCTTAATAAAGAGATATTTGAATAACAAACTATTTCTTTTCATTAGAAATACGTAAGAAGTCATTAGTTTTAGGCACGCAGGTGAACAGGCTTTGGTTAACTCCTGTAAGATTGATATTACCTGGTTATCATGTCCAGTACGTTCTGTCATTTTTTCTGCCCACAAAAGTTGTAATTCGTCGAGTAACTCCGTGCATGATGTCACAAAGTATATAATAGGTTCTCCTATTTTTGTGTACTTCCTTGAACAGTTGTCTTTCTACAATTCCGGTCCCTGTTTTAGAAGTAAGTTTATTTTTGGTTTCTTCTTCTTTTAGTTTTCATTATTGTAGCGTGAATTCAATTGTCGGCTTAATAATATGCAAGTACTTATAACCTTTGTTATATTTTACTTGTTCGGTTGGTTCAAACTGACGTCGATACACGGATGTTTAAAACAAAATGTTTCTGTAGTTATCTCTGTCTTCTCGAGTGATTGCAGCTTCATTGGGATATTTCGTAATTACCAATTCGTATAGATGAGGAGAACCTGGAAATATGTGTCCTTTTATCCTTACATCTTTACCGACAATTTGTACTTCTTCTTTACCAAGCATCCAGTTATTTGTAATTTCATTGTCGGAAATGCCGTACGTTGTATCTGTTTTATTTTCAATATAAAGAAGAGGTTAGAAAAATAAAAAATTCTTTGAAGGCATAAGGAAGAGAACACGACCTTCTGAAGAATTATCTAGACCGTTTAATTTAGAAGAATTAAATATTGCGTTAACGTCTACCAAAAATAGAAAAGCTGCTGGTTTTGATGGAATCTACACAGAATGTGTTAAAAATCTGGGACGTTATGCTTTAAATTGGTTAGTTGAATTGTTAATGATATTTTCATTTCAGGTAAATTGTCCAAAGCTTTTAAAAGAGCAAAATTAATTGCAATCTTAAATCCTGGTAAAATAGAAGATAATCCAGCCAGTTATAGACCAATTAGTCTTCTGTTTGTGCATATAAATTTCTAGAACGACTTCTGTACAATAGTATATACCCAGATATTGAAAAATTATTACCTGTAGAACAAGCGGATTATCGCAGTTTAGGAAGTTGCTGTAATCAAGTTCCAGCATTGACAAGTCATATAGAAGCAGGTTTTGAGAGAAATTTAAAAACTGGAGTCGTCGTTTTTGCTGATTTTACTACTACCTATGATACTTTTTGGAAGGACGGCCTAATTAATAAACTTTACAATGCAATAGCGTGCGATAGAATGATTAAATTACTAGAAAATATGCTTTCTGATCCAATGTTTAGAGTATTTGTGGGCAATAAAAGCAGTAGGTGTAGAAAATTAAACAATGGTCTCCCACAAGGTTCTGTGCTGGCGCCAATCCTTTTCAATTTGTACATAAGTGATATACCTGCAATAAAAGAGCGTAAATTCATTTCTGCAGATTACAGCATTATCCGCACAAAAACTAAATTTCAATGATATTGAAATGGACCTTAACGAACATTTGAAGGTTCTATGTGGATATTTCAGGAAACGGCGTCTTTGCTCTAATTCCAAAAAAACTGTAGTTACTCATTTTCATTTAAACTATCATCAAAAGAAACGTATCTTAAAAATCTAAATGAATGATAATTTGATAGAACATAAATTTAATCGAACATACCTTGGTGATACCTTGAATTTTTCATTGACTTATAATCAACATATCGAAAAACAAAAACAAAAATTGAAAACACGTAATAACATAATTCAAAAATAAGCTGTAACAAGCTAGGGGGGCGGGATGAATGTAGACGCACTACGTACTGCTGGTTTGACAATAGTTTATTCTACTGCGGAGTATTACTGCCCAGTATGGATGGTTTCAGCTCATGTAGGAAAAATTGTTACTCAGTTAAATACAATTATGGGGATTATTTCTGGAACACTCAAGTCAACACTTACTCCTTGGTAGCCAGTTTTGTTCAACATTGTTCCTCCAAATATTCGTCAAAAGGCTTCCATGAAAAGAGAATGGGACAAATATATCAAGTCACCAGATAGGTATCTTATTTCGACTGATCTGCAGCATCAACCAATTGAAAGATTGATATCACGTAAACTTATTAGGTGTACAAACTTCTTACTAGAAGATATTTCACACGAGTATTGGAAACAAGAATGGTCTTCCACAAAAATTAATGGAAGACCGTAGTAAAATTGTACTCGCATTTGATCTACGAGGGTTGCCTTTTATGTTGTTACAAATGACCATTAGATGTCGCTAGTGTAATAAGTTATTGCCATATTCGTAAAACTTGACATTTTGTATTGTAAAATCCGTGGCGGCTTAGGAATTGACAGTATAGTTTGTTTACAGTGCGCGTTTAAAGAAAGTAATTTTGTGAAAAAATGGAAATTACTCGTGAAGGTTTTCGTTGGATGATTTTATACGATTTTCGTAA
>JAHWXV010513176.1:0-11193 GCA_024586415.1 Phrixothrix hirtus | reverse complement strand
TTTAGGGATTTTATTTACTGACATTAACCTATATAAACTAATTTTGACAGTTTGATAACTTCAGGTAAATTTATTTATTAAGACGTTTTTATTTTAAATGAAAATGACATTTGTCTAAAGCAGAGGTTTAAAATTTAATAAAGTTCCATGGATATAATTTTGTATTTTAGCTAAGCAGTCGCTCAGGTATATTATAATTGAGATAAATAGCCGTTAATTGACCAAATTGGACACAGCAATATGTTTTAATGTTTATTCTATTTTGATAAATTGTGTTATACTATCAATGGTATTTGTTCGAGTTAAGACAAAAATTTGTACGTAACAAATCTTAACAGCTAAAAGGTAAACAGCCGTACTCGTTTTTAAATTTCCCAATTCACAGGCGGGATTTGCCATAATATTGAAGTTTGCGTGCTCGGTGACCCTTAATTCAAGGTAAATAAAACAGCTTGGTCAAAACCTAATTGATATGAAATTAATTAAACCGTTGCGGCCACGAAACAATTTGCTTTTAAGTGCAATATCATCATAATGTTGTAACAAGTGGTGTAATGATTTCTTGAATAAATAAGATAAAGAAGAAGATTCCTCTTAAACGGCACGAATTTTAAAATTAATTCGGCACAAGTGAAAAGTCATGAAACTGTCATTGGAGAAAATAGAATGAACAATTCTAAGGCTTCTCACCAAAATATTTTTAATAACCTAACTTAACAGGTAAAAATATAAAAACTTGCACTTTCAATCAGCGTAACATAGTACCCGCAGACCAACGGTTTCATCCTGTGTTGGCCTCATCAGTGCGGGGTGACTGATCACGCTTAAGAGGAATCTTCTTCTTTATTTTATTTATATAAAATCCTCCTAATGTAAACAATAGATGGCTCTATCATTAATTTTTGTCGGTCTCTTGAATGTTGATCTACAATCTCTTTAATGAAATCAAGTATAGAATACTCTTAGAAGTCACGACAGATGAAGAGGCAGAAAGCTTGGGCCAACATGTGTAGAAAAACTTGCGCGCTTAGCGCTAACATTTTCTTATACTTAAATTCTATAATATATATGTTCTTTGTTTGTAGTAAAGAAATGTTTTATAGAATTAATTTTAGTAAAGTAAAGTATATGTTGGTTACAAATGTTTAAATTCAAGCATCGCGAATGCACGTAATATTAATCTAAACAATTAGGGCACAGCTTACATAAGTTTTTCATGAAACCATGGATGAATTTTGATTTATCTTTAAAAAAATATTTTATATCATTTATTCAGCTATATTGAAGTTTTGTGATATATCCTTATTAGGAAGTAAGAGAAAACTCTAATAACGTTAAAATATAGACACAGGTTAAAAATCTTGGAAAGTGCTCACTTTCAGTCTCAACAAATTGTTAACAATTTGTTAACAGTTGTTTAAACGGTGTTCCTAAAAAATTGCGATGCAAGGTTGGTATTTCTTAAGTAGACTGAATATAATATTGATATGTATAGGGTCGCATTAAACTCCTACATTTTTACCTAGTTCTATATCGAAGTGGACGTATCTCTAGGTGGGCGAAATACAAGAAAATTCAGTAAATAAAACTACTTTTTATACCTTCGATAAATTGTGCAAACGTGTTTATAATTTAAGTTATTCTAAAAATATATAGCAAACAACTACTTATCCTTTAATTCAGATATATTCCACATATTGGTATTATAAGTACTTCAGCGTCCGTAGTACCATACGATTAAAAATTTTACCTAGGTACCTGAGTATTAGATGTAAAATAAAATACAAAATTAAATAAAGGAGAACAAAAATAACGAATATTAATTTGAACTGTGCTATAATAAATGTAAATTCTAAAATGAAGCTATAGGATATAATTAATTTAACATTTCGATAATTAAAATCGAAAAAGCAGCCCTTACTAAATTATCTTAAAATAATTTGGATAAACGCAGAAACTACTTTTTAAAGTTAATGCACAAATGAAATCTATGCAATCTTGCAAGAAGTTGTTGCAACAGCACTCTATCTATTTTCCACCAGTAGCATAGAACCTTAATTAACCTTTACATTAGAAAGAATCGTTAATTATTGTATTTGTTTTAGATTGGACTACTACATCATTTATTAGTGCAATGCGAATATTTACAATTTTGTTGAAGTCAATTAGTATTTAAGACAATAGCAGTACCATGTTAACTGAATTAACAAAATATGAAGTATCTAGCGACATCTCCTTATTTTGAATGTTTATAGGACGCACCGGTGAAAACTATTAAACACTATTTATCTTTACCGTCCTAGAGTTGTACTCGTATACACTATTATAGCAAATTGAGACAATCCTTAACTCTCGGCCCCTCAAACTTCTATCCACTGATCCCTATGAACTCAATCCTCTTACCGCTACACATTTATTAATAACAGTTTTTTTACGTCGTTGCCTGAGAAATTGCTTAAAGACGCCCCGTGCAATTGCTTATGTATTGCGATTGCTTATGAAAGCGATGGTACTGGGAATATTTATGTTCGCTTGAGCAGAGAATAGAATTAACCTCTACGGGTACCGGTACAATAAACATAGGAATTCTAGTGCTCATGTGCTATGACATGCTATATCTAATGAAGTGGAAAACTGGAAGAGTCGTTCAATTCGACCCAAGTAACAAAAATATTATACGATAACGATTAAAAAGCTATATGTACATATGTTATGTGCGTACTAATTCAATAAATAGAATTTATTGAGTTTATTAGTGAAAAATACTAGGCTAATATTCGCGGAATCGCGTACTTTTAGTATTACTAGCGGTCTGTAATTGTCATATTCGTAAAATTTAATATTTTTTACCGACAACACAGTTGACAGTTCGACTTCAAACCAATCAGTTTTATTTAAACAGAATTAAAAAGAAATAACTTTGTGAAAAAACGGGACGATTTAACATCAAAATAACGTGTGAAGAAGCTTAGTTCATTACTTAGGTATGAAGTACTATGCAAAACTATGAATTACAAATGGTTCGCAGAATACAAGCAGAATACAACCTTTGATCACCTCTGTTGTCGCCTACGAAATGGACGCTGTGCGTGAAATGATTGAAACAAATCGACATCTATGAGATACAGGTATTCTTAGGTATTGCGATGAAATAAATACATTCAATTTGGCAATAGCATTTAAATACTAGGAAGCTGCGCAGTTGTGGAATCCCTCACAATTCGAAGTAAGTGCAAAAACAAGCATGTATCAATTCTTACAACGAACTTCTTCAAAAGATCGACCTCGGTTGTTCAATTCTGTGTATTACATCCCACTGAGCGATAAATCATTCGTATAATGCAGAAACTAAACAACAACTGACTGCAAGGGTGCTGCAAAGTGAAACAAAGGTGGAGCGGAGCGTTCATTAAGCGTTTGAAATAAATGATTCTGGATCGTATTGCAACTATGGCATTAAAGGATCGAAAAATAGTTAATGCTGACCGGTATAACTCAATATGTTTGTCGGAAGTTATCGCTGAAATTAGAAGAAATAATTTAAAACGGCAAATCAATGTACATTATTACAATGCAACTGTGCACAAACATAATGAACTGTCGATATTTTTACCAGTGAAAACATCGAAATAATGACTGATTGCCTATATTCGCCTAATTTGCCGTTGAAACACTTAAATGACGTGTTTCAGAGGCACCTCATTTAACTTGGAGAACATGTCAAACATTTATTGCATCGAATGCAAAAGTCTATACAGGATTGCTTTGAAATAGTTTCATATATTTTAACCACTTATTCTTTATGCCCCATACAAAAATATAATGAAAAAAATTAAACACCTTTAATTTGGGTATAATCGAACTTATAAAATCTATGAAAAAACCTTTTGAGAACTTTTAATTCGCAATATGTACAGTCACAAGTTTTATACCAATCTGAGATATAAGTGCGTACGTTTATTCCGGTTTTACTCAAGTTACAAGCCATTGCATTGTATTGATAAATATTCAACTTAATTGTAATAGATAAAAAGCTCCACTCTGATTTATTAAATTAGAGTTGGTTGTGTACGTTTTCAACTATCTTTGTTATCTTGTTTTTCAATGCTCTTTGTGACTTATTTTTCCTTTTCATTACTTTTAAACTAAAAGCTTTTTGAAAAAATAAAAACACATAGTATCCATTCGGAATGCATTTTTATACCTCCTGTTAAAATTTAAAGAAATTGAAAACAATTACAAGCATTTTAACATTACGTAGATAAAATTTGAAATTATTTATTACTCAATTTGGGAAATATTAGAAAAAAATAAATGGATAAAGAGGCTCGTTTTCTCTTGGCCGTTAAACAACTTATTAGATTTAAAAAGGGTATAACTGAGTGTTTTACGATAATCGCAATTCCTAACTTTTTTTGCTAAAACAATAAAACTCCCAAATATAATATTTTAAGAGCGCTTGCATTTATTTGTGACACTAAGTCAAGCACCCATTTATTAGTAAGTAAACCGAGTACAACTCCAATTGTTATTTTAATTCGTTATGTCAGAAAATACATTTATATTTTTTCTTGAATGCCTGTAACGAATTTATTACCAGCAGTTCAGAAATTTTTTCATGTGTAAAATTTTTCAAAGTCAGTTTAATGGAATTTAGTAATCTTAAAAATTGAGCATTTTAGTTCAATAACTATTTCAAAGCGACGCTGTAATGTTAAAGCCGAATATTTTGAGAAGCAATAAAACAATTTTTAAAACTTGTTTTACTTTTTACGCGAATTTTAGCGCCCTCTCACCAGTAATAGATAGTGCACATGTAAAATGTTTATCTTGTAATAACGGTGGTGAATATTATGCATAAAAACAATTTTAATTGCATTTTTTTATTTAATTAATCAATTCTCTTCAAATTAGTTGTTTTCTCAGTTAAAGTGGTTTATATTTGAAGAAAATCGTTGTCAAGTTAACTCAGAAAATTATGCTGTTTTGGATTATTTCGGATCTGCTGGTACAGTTGGTTAGAAATTAAGATTTTGGTATAAATATTTTATATAATTTGAACCTGACGCCGATGTTTGCGGCGCATGAATGGTACAAGTAAATGGGATATTTGAGTTAAATATTTTTGAGATCTTTATATTTTGTAAATTATTATTTTAAGTCCGTTTACATAATATTTATTGGGAAAATTTCCTTGATATAATTTGTAAACAATGGATTCTTAAATAAGCGAATATTTCTATTTCGTTAATGTGTAAAATATCGAGTTGGCTTTGTTTTCGAGTCTCGTTTTAGATAATAAGCGTTTCCCTGTTCCCGGCTCCCTGGAAAATCTATGAACATCAGCATGTGCAGTAATATAACGCGTGCTTTGAGAATTTGATTTTATTAATGTATGCTTTGCCGAGTACACATCGAATTGACTATTGCCACACATCTTCTGGTGTTAATTAGTTCTTGATACCATGGATCTAATAAGTCCTGGTATATTATATGTTTCTTTATTTTGGGCAATATTATTGTTTCCAGTTGTTTTATAGCATGTTTTAGCATCTAATTTCTGATTCCGACTATAATTGCTTCCAGAAGTCTTTCGTTTCGGACGCTAATTACTTTTATTTGAAGAACATTAATTCCATGACTAAATGAAATACTTAATTCATTTTATGTAGTTTCTGTGTAATAATTTGCAAAAATTATTAAAATGTAACTTCCTTACGATAATTTTCTTCTATTGTTACGGAATTTGAACTAGCGTTAATCGATAGTGTTCTCAAAGTAACAATAGTGGCCTGCATATGCAATTATCAAACGGTTTGTGAATTAAAGCAATATATTTTTTGAAACGCCCTAATAAATTTTGTATACGATTTGGCTGTAGCTATTTGATTCGGAAATTTCTTACTGATAATCTTATTTAATAATTCTCAGTCTATTACATTTACTTATCTCCGCTCTAAATGCTAGCATTCAGATTGTTCGATGTAGAATTGTCTATCAGATTAACTATTGAGATTAACTAGATCAAACTGCCGCCTTCTCGAAAATTGACATCTTAAGTCATCATTTTGGACGTTTTAATATAACAAAAATACAATTTAAGAATTAACTTAGTTATAAACTTTAAAATCTTTATGTATTGTAACTTTGATTACGTTATCTCTGACAATATCAGTTCTGACAAGAGTGCATACTTGTTTTACCTCGACCGATCATATGAAATTGACAATATTTGATATTGTGTATAACTTTACATACGCTTGTTTCTTGTGATGGACTTGAAATTATTCAATTTACTAATAGAACGAGTCATACTTGATCTGTCTGATTAAATATAAGTTCAATCCAGGTAAAAGTATTATATTTACGGTACTGTATTAAATCAGTTATCATTTTTTTTCATGAAAACTCCATGGCTTTGTTATTGTTCAGTCTTATGTTTTATTGCTTCTAGAAGTCACATTAATTTACCTACGAGATGTGTTCGCGAAGGACCAACTCACGTACGGCTAAATGTATTTAGATGTCTACTTCTACTTGATATTTTAACCTCTCTCCTTAAATAGATATTGCTTCCATGCATCTTTCCGTCATTTATATATATGATATACGCCGCAAAATTCCTGAGGGTAAGTCCGAGAAACCGGAACTTCTGCTATTCTACAATTCGCTATGAAACTTCAGCTTACGTTTTTTTGCGTATCAATCTCTACCTCTTGAAATCAAAAAAGAACGAGAACCCCGCAGCTCATGCTTCTCATCTTTTCATGAGCTGCTGTGTAACAATGACACGTGCACGTACAGAACTTTTTTGCTAAGTCATTTCAGAATAAAAGCACTACTGTTTCAAAACGGGAGGCATATTAGCGCTACTAAAGTAACGGCGCTATCGTAGAATTCGAAGTACCATTAGTACGAATTATACACAAATAAGGTTCATTAGGTTTTAAGCTTGGCAGGGTCCGCAAGTGTGTGTTATTAATAACTGCTTAAATTATATATTTTTCATTGCTAATCATAATTGATTCAATCTACCGTGATGGAAATAAACATCAAAATTAACCGACTTTTACTCTATCAATATGTGTAGGATAATATGAACAAAAACAATAAAGCGATCACGCCAATCATTCATTAGTTAACAGAATACAATTAAGTGACATATCCAAGTGGTAACAATGTCAATTAATACAACTTCATTAAATTTACGTGATAATTAGTTATTGTTTTCAATTAAGAGCAGAATTAACTTAAAAAACTTCATAAGTCATCCTAGTCATATTAAATAATAATTACATAATAAATGTAAATTAAAGTGGTTCGACATGCGAATACAAATTCGAATGTTATCGCTATTTATAATCTGATAAATCAATGAAAAGCTTTTAGTACTAACTGCGCAAACTAAATACAATAATCTAAATTTTAATTTAATACAATAAATGCTACAATTTAAATTAAAATCTAAAGAACAACATTCAACACTAGCTCTTAATTCAATAAACTCTAGGATGCATTGGTTCTTCTTTACTAAAAGTACTTTTATTATGAATAGTAAGCCCTGAAATAAAAGTATGAAACTGAGTTACTGTTTTTCCACCTTCTATTAAGGTGTATAATAGAAAGCATTCATTTCGACTGCTTAATATATTACAAAAGTAGTATTTTTATTGATAACATTAACTAAAAGTATTTTTCGTTTATAAATGTTTTATTATGCATATTTTGAATTATTTTATTATTTCCTGAATTATTGATTGACGAGTAATCGAGAAAAGCTATTATATACCATATCTTTCTGGGATATTCGTCAGATCTTATATTGATACTGAATGAATGTTATCTAAACGTTCATCAAGAATAACAAAAAATGTCTATATATTTAATTGAAAAAATTCTATTAAAATTAAAGGGGATATATTTTTTCACCGATAATAACACTAAAGTAGAAATATTTTAGTCATATTTACTTTACTTATTAGACCTAACGTCGGAAAATCGTTATCCGATTATAATATGCTAATATTGTCGATTTATTCGCGCAGCGATACTGTAAGAACCCGAATACTTTTGTAATTTAAATTTTTAATATCAGAATTACATAAAACGTTAGAGCTTGAGAAATTATGAAAGAAATGAAAGTCGACGTCATCATCCATTAGGGATATCCAACCTGAAATGTTAATCACAAATAAATGCGAAAGAGTTACTAATTTCATTAACTGAAAATTACAAACAGGATTTATGATTACACAATTATGAATATTTCATAATGTAAAGCCACAATATGGAAAATATTTTAGTAGATTAACATCTTTATTAAACAGTTCTGAAACATAAAGTTGTTGATTGGCCTTTTGACTTACAGACTGTTGATTTTCCTTATTGCAAACAAGTGAATATAAAAGTTCCCTTTGCTTGAGTAATTCATAAAATATATGTGATATTGCATTTGTCATTTTAACATGAATAATAAAAGATTTTTGGTACATTCAAAATGCAATTTGAATTGCAGATTTAATCTTGCTTTTGGTGAGTTACCTACTTATTTTAAATTTGCAAGATGAAAACCACAAGAGAAGATTCTTTGAATTCATTATTTATGTGCGTTGCGTAAATTTTCTAATGAATAAATTGTAATAGCTGAAACCAAAGAAAGCATTTGTAATTTTTGGAATAATAATATTAAAATTAGTGTCGATTTTCCTTATTCCAAATAGTGCAGACCTTTTAAAAAATGGAATAAAGATCTCAGAATTTCAAGTTGTATTGAAAGGAAATGAAAATTCTACCTAATAAAATATGAGATAAGTGAACTCGTTTCTGGATTTGGTGCTTTGCCAAATGCAGTTCTAATATATTCATAAATTCAGAGGAATCATTCTCAGCGTGCAATTTAGAAATTGGAGAGGTGGCCGTAAATAAAACGCACTACAGTTAATTCAATCTTTAAAAATTTTAAAGAGATATCAAGTTAAAATTGTTAAATGGTTCGTTTCCTTTAGTTTGTCATCTAGGGTTTATATAGCCGTATTACGAAATTTGAATCAACATCATCGTCTTTATTGTTGTGTTACGCAATAAACAATAAAACTATAATACAAGTCTGAGTTCTTTCATTTAAGAGTAAATTATGTCTTAATATAACTTTTATAAACAGCAGCAATTAGCCGTAAAGAGGATCTCGTAAATTAGGTAAATTTATTTGCAATATTCGATCCAAATCTAATTTCTGATTAATACATTTTTTATACAAGGTACGTCCACAAACTAAATTTCGTTTGTATTTCCTATCGCCGGAGCGCAATAAATGCAGTTGCACGTATGAGCGGTACTTGGCCTGATCCATTGAGAAGGAGTTGACGCCATTTCGTGTTAGTTAAGTGTTCTATATGCTTCATGGTTCTTGTTTGAAATGGCAAAGTTATTTAAAAACCCCGCCGCTTGTGAGATTAGGTCTGTAATTCTTTTCCTAAATGCAAAGAACATTAAACTAGTTCACATTGGTCAATAAATCTGCGAGGTCTAGGAAGAAAATGTGATGGGTCATTCAAAAGTAAGGGGATGGGTTGGACAGTTCGATCAATGACGAGAGGTTATCACTTTTATCGTCGTAACGTGTCAAAAACTTAAGTGCACCTACCTGATGCTTCTTTTTGTATTCCTTACTAAGACTGATTGACATTTAATAAGCACAAAGTTTCTAAAAAGGCAAGTTTTCATGAACAATTTCATGAAGAAGGGATCTTGAAATTTTGGGAAATTCCATAGGGAGTAGGTATTGTAAATCTAGGGTTTGCTCTAACCTTTTCTCCAGCTGTATGAACTCACACAAACTATTGTAATAGAATCTACATTTCAAGCGACTGATGAACGTCATGTTATTTCAACGTACTGATACTAATCTTTAAAACGACTTAAAGTATAATCTTGAATAAAAAACCGAATACATAAAAATCCATTACTTAAGCACCAACAAAATATGAATTGTACTATGAATTAAAATTTACACAAATGGTCATTCATTATTAGATATCATTATATTTATAGCAAAACTGTTCCATCTTAGGTGCTTCAAAATCAATTTTCCGCAAGCTTGATTTAATCTGGCAGCTTTTAACATTTTTAAAGTTCTTCAGTTAGATATCCAATGAACCATGAATTTAATTTCCATTGTTATTGTTATAACCGCAATGCACGCCATTGTGAGCATAGTAATCAGGCGGCTAAAGCAAACTTGATGCAAAAATGAGACTTAAAGAAGCAATAAAGGCAGTTGCTCTTTGCGATGGCGACCGTAGTCCCGTTAATTTAGCAAATAGTATTTTTGGTGGTGCTGTTCAGCTGATAGTCGCGTGCTGATCAAAATCAATGTATGACACAACGAGAAAATCGGTTTATGCCCTACAAAAGCGTCGTATAACTTCAGTGATATTGCTATTCATGAATCGTTTGGTAAAGGCTAAAGACATGTCATCTATCATTTGGGAAACCAGATATGGGTTCAAACTCTCACCACGTAGACAGCAACAGAGATAGTGTACTCATTGGACTATAAAGAGATGGCAAGGTGTTCGATTCCCAGATGAATCAATACTCAAATCTACGATTGATGAGGGCTTGATTGGAAAGGACACGATGAACTATATGAGCGGTGCTCTTTCTTATAGGTAACATCGTTTGTGAGTGAAGGTTTATAGTTTGGAGTGGCATACTTTCATATGCTCGCACATACTTACAATTAGTTATACTGGAAGAAGGCAATGACTGCTTCAAAGTACACTATTGAATATTTAGAAGAGCATATTGTACTATATAGTCCAACCATATGTCTGGGATTTATTTTCATGCATGACAATGCGCACCTACAACATATCGAGCAATATCTTTTTAATTTCCCTGAAAAGATTCACCACCATGTAGTTTTTACTTGAATCCCACAGAGCATGTGCGGAATCGAATAGGCAGGGACATTAGAGATCACCACAATGTCTCTGAAAGGACTTAGGAGTTGAAAGGAATTTTTCAGGAAGAGTGGAAACAACTGAAATAAGATTTTGTTGCCGATACTATTTTTATTAGTGGAAATACACGTTTTGGGACCCCCTGAATCCGAAAAACATGTTTTTAAAAATTGGTCTGTCTGTATGTGTGTGTGTGTGTCTGTGTGTGTGTGTGTGTGTGTGTGTGTGT
>JAHWXV010513164.1:0-14663 GCA_024586415.1 Phrixothrix hirtus | reverse complement strand
CATATCTTCTATGGAGATCGTGGACGCATATTTGCGTTGACGGTGTCTAAACATAGATTACCCTAATTTTAGTGCCAGTAGATTTGCGTAGTCCTTCTTCGATCTCTTGAATAAGGCCATATTCAAGGGACGGTGAAGTTATTCTGTGACCTATCTGTAACTGTGGTTTGGGTGTGTACGTTACTTAACCCCATTTCGTTATCAATAGATGTCTTGTCATTTAATTAGACTTTTATTTTTGACAGTAGAATAAGCTAATTAAGAATATTTTAAATTTTAGAGGATATGTACTAATTAAGACCGCAATCAAAATTTATACTAACCATTGCGGTCTTGACAAAAGCAACCCAGGAATAAATTAACAAAAGGCTCTGGGAAACTGTTTCTAGCTATTCCGAGAACAGTTCCATATCTTGAGAGGCAATCCGGAGTAGTGGCGCTCTCTTTCTATTCCCATACTCCGATTTCTATTAGAGCGATGATGGTGCTGGTGTAAATCTTAGGATCCCCCCTTTTCGCTCAGCTAGGGGCCTCTAGTGCTGTTGTTGTGGCGTAAAGTCAAAAGCGCTCGTGACAAGATTATATTGTAAAGCAGGAAACTAAAAGTTAAGTTGCAATTAATTTAAATAAAGACCTCTAAAGAATCGTAGACAGGTACATTTGTTTACATGAAGCGTAAGGAAGTTGAAAGTATATTAAAAAACATTACGTGAATTGCTTGCCAGGTAATACTTTAATTATAAAAATGGTTGGGTGAGCTCAACTAACAGTAATATGCGCCATATACAATAGACTCAAAAACACTACTTAGCTTATAAAATTATAAATTGAACTTGGAATTTAGATAATATGTGAAGAGTTAGTAAAATATTCATTTCGGTTGAAACTAAATACCTTAAACTGTTAAAATAATTAATATAAATACAAGAAAAATTTCATAATAATTGAATTATTTAAATAGGGATTTTCTAACTAATAAATTATCCTAACGTTGATAAAATGAAATTCAGTAAGACTACTGGTTGTGCTCAAGAAAATCTCGACAAATAACACAAACTGTCGGTAAAAAAGAGAATTCTCTTTAACTCAATCAAGTAGATTGATCAATAGGAAGCAGTAGTAAGCATTAATTTGGTATAAAGCTAATTATTCCAACAAAAATATAACGTAGTGCCTGCAGTAAAAGTGAATAACAGGTATCTTGTTAAATAGTCATTATTTTAAGAAACAAAACAAATTTGTTGCAGTAATTTAAATAAGAATAACAAAAAAAGATAACCTGGCGTTGGTGATTTCAGATAAGAGGGTGGCATCATATCTGAAGTCTTGGTTTGCGGTCCAAAGGTTTCTCGTGGATAGGTTTGACAGAGTAACAAGAAATTAGTCAACACGCTGGAGATAACGGCAGCTTCCTATTTAGACCTGGAGTTAAATTACTGTCCATATGGTACGCCAAAACATATCGTTATAATTCGGAGGAAATTCCAGAGTTATTACATATAAAACATTAAGAAAAGGACGGGCGAACATTACGTGTCCCATACCTGTTTGCTAATTAAAGAAACAACAAAAATTAGAGACCGTCACAGGTGTATTTTTAATTAACTTACCCCGTGCTGGCGAAAGATTAAGAAAAGAATACAATCGTTTTAATTTGTTACCAACACGTATTTGTTCGGATACAGGAATGATACGTTTTATTTGCAAATGTGTGGCGTCAAGAGATAAGAACTGTGGAGCAAGTTTTTGTTAGCGCGGCTTTCTAGAAAATTTCGAACGATTAAATAAGTTATTCATCAACTTTTCACTTTCCAGTGGCGTATCCTTTATTTGTAAGAATTAATTAACCCGAAATGAAATTAAATAAAAATGATATGTAAATATAACAGTTAATCAAAAAAATGTAAAACTTTGTAAGTAACATAAAATAAAATATACAGAACGTGACATAACATTCAATAATGTAGCGATCTTCCTGGTACTGGTCTTGGGATGTTACTCGATGACGCGTAACACCGATTCCTCAATTGCGGGTATTCTTAAAGTTCGGGGTCAGGTTCATTTATGGGAACTACCATTTTCGTGAAGGTGACGATGAATATTTGAAAAAGTTCGGCTAACTGGCAAAGAAAGATTAAGATACTTCCTTCATAAGTGCGTCTGGCTTCTCTAGTATTGTCATCGGCGAGACCATACACGTAATGTATTGAAGTCATTTCGACATTCCTATAATTTATCATAATTGCAGAGTGATTGAAGAAAAAAGTTTAACAGTAAACCCCGAAAGCAATAAGGCAATATGACTGCATTGAATATCAACACCTATTTTTACTTTTGCTTACCTATATGAAATATAGGTAAAAGAGAAGGTATTGCTTTTGTCCAACTTTTTGATGTCGGAATTTTAGCGGAAATACACGTTTTTGGGTCCCCTGAGTACGAAAATGTTTTTGGAAATTGGTCTGTGTGCGTGCGTGCGTGCGTGCGTGTCGTTATTTGGTTTTTCGCGATTTTCTCGAAATCGTCTCTAATGATTTTTTTTAAATTCATTGTATTTCTTATACATTTAATGTCCTGTCATTTAATTAAGACAGTTTCTCAGAAACTTTTCTATAAATAGAGTAACCGGAAATACCTTCACCGTTAACTCTAAGTAAAATAACTATGAAACTAAAAGTCCTAGCTAAATAAAAATTTATATTTAGTGTGACAGCTACATTTGTATGCTAAATCAGGAATTTGGTTAAAATCGAATAACCGGAAGTTCTGCTTATTTCTGTCAGTTTTAGATATTTTCGGAATGTTCATTTTTGCGATTTTCATGAAATCGGCTATAACTATTTTTTTAAAACTTTTCTTAGCTACTTAATTCCGTTTTATATGAACTAAGCAGTTTTTCTAACAAATTTTCAAAAATCGAGTAACCGGAAGTACTTAAAGTATTAATTGTAATCTCTAAAACTAAACATCATATAAAAATGAAATTCTATATTCAAGTTCTTTTTATCTTCCGTTCATAAGAGATGAGAGATGAGTTTAGTTTAGTTTAGTTAAAAGCGAATGACCGGAAATGTCACCTTATTCATGCAATTTTTTGCGATTTTCTCGAAAACAGCTATAACATTTTTCTTAAAACTTGCTACTGTTATTACGTCTGTAATTCCCTTTTACGTGAACTTAACGGTTTCTCCGAAAAAAGGTGTTCAAGCAAGTTATCAGAAAAAATTTCCGGAGTTAAGTAGCCTTTCGCGTTTCCAGTAACTTGAATGGGTGACCGTTACAATTATCGTTTCCAAAATAAACGTAGACAATAATGTAATTATTTGTGGATACTATTGGCATATCTATGTACGTAAGAGAAAGTCGTGTGTTGTCTCACATCAGATTTTTTTTGTTAATGCCACTTAAATATCTTGATTAAAAACAAGACTGCATATTAGATTTATTAAGAAATTAGTTTAAACCGATTTTGCTCAGATATTAACGATAAACCGTTTTTATTTTTTCTGCGCGTAAACTGTGCGTTGGATAAAAGAAAATCAAAAAACTTGACTTTCTTACAAATAAATGGAAATTTCAAAATAATTTGTTTTTGATGAAAAAGCAGTGGCGTATTATATTTTTCATCAAAATTATTTAGTGCAACTCGCACACAAACGCCACTGGCAGAAATAAAAGTAATTTCTGTACATGAGGAAATGCTTCTTGGTGCATGGAGGCACCAAATTTTACAAAGATATCTAGTGTGGTATCAAGAGTATAAAATTTTTTTTAACTTTACAACCTTGCTGTTTAAAGGCTAAGGCATTAGGATATTAGTTTATATGAAATGTTTTTCTCAAAATTTCCCCAAGAATCATACCCTTAAATACTGACAACACCCTGTATATTTAGTTAAATTTGCAAATTATCTGCAAATGAAAATGTTTATTATGTAGCATAACTTTATTTACAGAATGTACAGAATACTATTTAATCTCGCGTTTTAAATATATCATCGTAGGCAGCAGATACTTTAACAGGCCGCTAATGCGCAGCACGTCCCAATGCAAAGTGTGCTTAACAAGGACAAAAATGCACCAAATATTCGTTTACTTGTGTTGGTGTTTTGCATCAACATTAAGGGGCTTTTGATTACCTCTTACTACTGTGGGTGTCGGTGTTCGCTACTAATTATTAGCGTGTGCGCAGCACATCCCTTCGCAAAGTATGCTGAACAAAGACAAATAG
This sequence comes from Phrixothrix hirtus, assembly GCA_024586415.1. Taxonomy (NCBI): domain Eukaryota; kingdom Metazoa; phylum Arthropoda; class Insecta; order Coleoptera; family Phengodidae; genus Phrixothrix; species Phrixothrix hirtus. The sequence goes on along the minus strand of JAHWXV010513164.1, from coordinate 10,433 downwards.
CAACAAATATTCGTTTTCTTGGGCTGATGATTTGTTTCATTAATAAGAAATCTTCGAATCTCTCATATTATTGTGAGTGTTAGTGTTTACTACTATTTATTAGGGTGTTTTCGAATCACTTGTAATAGGTTTATAGGCCATGCGCGGCAAAAAACTGTTGAGCAGTGTAGGTAGAGCGTTATCGAGAATCTTATCCCGCTAAATTAAGGAACTGTACGTCAAAGAAAACTATCGTAAAAAGCATACCTACCTCTTCTCGGATCTGTGTTACTGTCTTCTCATTAGAAATTGTATTCTAAAAGGTGATCTAATCCATTAAATATGCAAACAGATATTTATCAACGGTTAAAAACAACGCAATTTTATGTGTTTTAAGACTCAAAAGAATCCCCAGAGATAATCTATAACTATGGGATCTCAGAACACTTTTAAATTTCACTGGCTAAAATCAACTTCTTGTTATACAGAACTGTAATCTAACAGCTAGGAATAATTTGATTATACGTTTCACCATATGGAATAAATGAGCATTGAATATTTATACAGCTTTAAATACTACATTTATGCTGTAATTATTCGTTAGTTAAAAAATCTAGATTATTTATATATTAATTGTTCAATCACGAAAGTATTATAAGAATGCTACTGCTAAATCCTAATTTATTTATGATAACAAAATTTATAATTACATTTATTATTTATTATATTGACGTCATAAAATAGTAACGGTGTTTCATAAATTCTTGTTATCTACCACTTTCACTTTGAAGATATCTCATTTATATGTTAAATGTTTTTGGAACTTGAAATATAAATTCAACACAGCATTAAACATTCTGGTACATAAGTTTAGAAAAATTCGTAACCTAATCAGAAAAATTCTTTACACGAGTTTGTAATTAAAAATGCAAAAATAAATTTAAAAACTAAAAATAAATTAAAAAACAAATTATCTGCCTTAATTACGGATCAAGCTACAGTCCCTCTTCCTGGGAGTGTTCTACATTAGCTGTTGAAGGCTTGGGTTTTCACCAGAAAGTGAGTGCATCCACACGGAAGATGGTAGACGCATATCAGCGTAAGTTGGATGCTGGATTAGAGGCAGTGTTCCTCGTTAGATAAGTGAAGCCTATGGACGTTGTGGCCGGACCCGGCACTAGTGTGATGCGGTGAAGTTTACCGCGTCAAACTTTTCTATTAGTGTATTCACCAAGTCATTAGGAAAGGCCCGAAGCTTATGGTATGCTTTCAAATGTTCCGAAGTATCCGGAATCTGTGCGAAATTAGGTTCCGAAACGATTTTTTCTTTTTTCAGAGGCTGGTGGAATGGCGGAGTTTCGAAGAGCTTGTATCAATTCAATGCTCAGTCGTTGTTTCACGTCACCTCTATTGGGTAAACAAAGATAGAGTCTTCGGGAAAACTGAGGGCACGTCATTCCTTTGAACTTCTGTAGGCCGTTCCCGGTAACGACAAAATCATGATCGGCACTAGAATTAACCTGGGAATTACTGGGATTGAAAATACTGCGAAGGAGGGAAAGTTGACAAGCGTTTCTCTCCTTCGTAAATTTTGGGGCAGGCCGGGTGCTATCTCGGATAAGCGTACAAATCATGTTGCATGGATATTTGGCTATCGGAAGAGGTGTTACCTAAATCCGATGTTGGCAGCAGAGTATTGATCCCTTGAAGCGTATTTGAAGTATACGACGTAGACTGGAGCCATAATATTAAGACTAGCAGAACATAAATTTATTTTATAGCTTTTAGGTCGTGACGAACAACCTCACTGGTCCTCCGTGGCGTCGGTCAGAACCATTTTACTTCTAGACACGAGTGGGGTGGCTAAGTGGGGGGAAAATCGCGTGCACGTTGATCTCTTTGATGTGCACGATGCTTAAAAATCGGGGCCTATTTAATGGTCGAAACGAGGGGGAAGAAATTATTTTCTGCATTAAATAGGGTCCTTAAAACTTTGGTGCTAATTTGGTCCAACGACGAGCGGGTGCGTTTAAAAGTGGACGTTCTCTTTCATATGTATACTTTATCGCCTATTATAAAACGGTAGTCACAACGTCGCAGGTTGTAATCGTAGCTTTACTGGGCAAATGCCTTCGCCAAATTATTCCTTGGTAGTTTAGTTATTTCTTGAGAGCGAAATATGCGGATTTGGTATTCCATGATTTCAGTTTTCGGGTAGGCCAAACACTATTTCAAGCGGGATTCGTCTCAATGTCCTCGATGAACGGAGTTCCCGTCCAAAGTTAAGAATTGCAAGCGAAAATCCGGTTGATCCAGATTTCGGGTAAATGTACGTCCCAATTCTTATGAAAGTTATATTAGGTACGTTATCACAGTGTGTAATTCTTTATTTATTCTCGAAACCTCATTAACCTGCAGAGTATTTGGCGGCGTCAACCGAATTTCGATGCCAAAAGCTTGCACCTTGTTTCGAAATAGTTAGTTAACATACTAAGATGCGTTATCTGAAACCATAGTCTTGGCAGTCCCAGTCGAAAAATTGCTTTTTTGGTGGAGGGCTTTGACGATTTTTTGAGGTGGCTACACTAGGTTCCTGATCCCAATCCATTTATACGTTTGTCTTGGAATACCTCAGAGTGCCTATCAGGCCAGTACTAGCTGTATGCCACAACCCTTCAATATTAAAACATCTCATTTTTCCTGTAGGTAGACTTTGGGATAGCTTGTAGTTCTGACAACTATGGCAGGCGAGAAGATAATTGCGAGCATCTCGGCCCATGATCGAACAGAAATATTGCATTTGCAGTCAAAGGATAGCCTAAAAGATTTCTAAGTAACCAAGTTACGGAGTCGAGTGACTCTCTTCTAGGGCTCTGTGGAGGAACTGCCTAGTGACACACAATTTTCATTCTGTAACGGCGTGGAGTGCCGCAATTGAAATATTTTATAATTTATGAATTTATATTAATCGTAACAGTTAGGGTGCTAATTAATTTGTTTTTCAGTCTGCGAATCCAAGCACAGTCCTTGATTAAGACTTAAGCCTGAATAGCGGCAGAGTACTGAGAATCGTTAATCAGATTACAAGATAGGGCATCCGCTACTGCGTTAGAGGAACCAAGGTTGAATATTTTACCTCAAAACCAAATCGCTCGAGTTCTATTATCCAGTTTGCTACGGTTTTGGAGGGATTGAGCATGGAATGTAGCCATTTCAACGATCTAGGGTAGGCCTCCATCACATTTTGAACTTGCAGGTTGCAAATAGCATTATAGGTATTTGTATAAAATGAACTATATTATTCAATAAATTATTCACTGTTATAAAAAATCAAAGCTAATCACTAGATTTAAACGTAATGTAATTTTATTACATTATTTTTCCCCATATAAAAGAAGAGTTAAGTACAAAAAAAATAGCTAACTGAAGAAGCTGTAAGTCAAGAAGTGGTTTTCAATTGCAAAAAACAATCAGATCTTTTCGCAGAGAATTTGTTAAGCTATATAACATGAACAATGGAGCAAGATCAGCCGTTGAATATTAGATTTACCATCATAACTATAATGTTTCGGAATAAAATAATTATTAAATCTATGTACAGGTTTGAATGGACCTAAGTATGATGGTTTTAATCTAATATTTTTTAAGTCATTTTGAAAAAATATATGAGAAATTTGAAACAAGTGCTTATAAATGAATTGGTCTTGTGTGTTGTTCATATGGTTTTTTAATTGTTTAACAAAGTTAGAGAAATTAAGATTACTATTAAAATTAGCGTTATTAAACAAATCAAATAGTAACTGGAGATTTGTGTCGCATAGAATTCTTTCAAAGCAGTGATCAGATATGTTAATTGTTTGAATTGAAAGTTTCACATGTCTGATGTTCTTGACATCGGAATTCGGATTAGTCTAAACAAATCTTCTTTTAATCAAATTATGAGTAATAGAATGAAATTTCTAGAAGGCTTCATAGCGAAATTGCTTAAGAATGAATGGTTTTGTAATTTCATTATCATTATCAACCCGTTTGGTTCAACTTAAACTTAAGTTAAGTTGAACACAGGAATTTTCCGTAATTATATAAAGTCTTGGTTGCCATGCTGAGCGAATGCCATATCGTAAAAATGTATAGTTTCTGATATTTGAGAAACTTGAGAAACACTGTTAAGTACGTCGGGATCACCAAATAAAATGAAACAGCTTTTGTAATGAATCGTTAAATTGTATTAAATGTGATTGGAATAGGGTTGGCAGTTTTACATAAAAGTCAGAGCTCTATTTAATAACTTATGTTAATCATCAACTTATTCGTTGTTATGGTAAATCAAAACTAATCATTAGATTTAAATATAATCTGATTTCACTACGGTTAGCATAAGCTATAACGCTAGTCTAATCATCTTAATTTTGGGTCAGAACCGCACCTAGGCCTACAGTGCTTATATTGGTCTGTTCAATGAAAAGGTAGTACGGGTACTGAAATAATCTATCTTTCAACGTGTGAAAAGCATCTTGTGAATTTTTCCAATGTAAGGAAGTTCCTTTTTTAACAAATCATTCAACGGAGCAGAGACTGGCGCAATCAGAAACAACTTAATATACCAAGATGTCATCCCTAGAAATCGTCTTACTTCTTTCATTATTTTAGGCGACTCTAATATACTATTGCTATAGTGGTATCAGTGAGTTTGGCCTAAAAATTAGCCATATAACTTAAGTATTTAATCTCCGTCTTACAGAAACTACACTGTTCACAATCAAATTGAAGATTAATATCTTTTATCCCATGTAAAACCTCATTAAGTTTTTCAGGTGGCCTGAAAAAGTTTCCCCAAGGAGAACAATATCATCTAAGTAATTTATGATCATTACTAACAAAATTAATATAGTATTTAATTGATCCTGGTATGTGGTATTTATTGTACAAATTTGTGGATTCGATTATTTATTCCCATACCACATATAAGTTTCAATAGCATAATTAAACTAACACTTCATTAAATAAAATTAGAATTGTTTTATAATTATTAATATGCATTTTCAATTGTGTGAATATATAGAATTTAAGTTGTCATATTTGATTCATTCACAATTTAAGCATTAGCATAACCAATGCCATAGGAATTAAAAATTAATTATTTAATATGGAAATTTCAAACTTGTTTGGTTCTTTGGAGGTATTTGTATTTAGTTACACTTCGATTACGTTAATTTACGTTTCTGCGATACAGATTTTACAAACAATCATCTATAAATCAATTATGAATTCATACATACATTAAACATTTTGCTGAGTTAGTTAATAAGTCAAACTTGCGTGAGAACGATTTTATTGCATTTTGTTTTCGTGGGATTGGCTATAACGGGCCTGAATGCTCTTTGTGCCCCAAAAGGTTGTCTAAAATGCCGATTGCCCTAAATTAGCTATCAGCTCCGGTGGCTGCAGTGGAGAAAAGGGAAATTCTCTTTTACGATGAAATTACTTAGGCTAAATTCAGGAACGGCTTGCAAGTGTCAAAAACCGGGAAAAAGTCGTAATTTCTTAGGTGCCACCTTATTAAATATCTTGACGGTTAGATCTTTTCGAGAAACGAAACATAAGGCACCTTATTTCAACCGAAAGGATATAATTTCTAAATGATATACTTACTAGTTACTTACTTAGCGTAAGCCACTGGATACGTACTTCTAATGCAATTCGGGTTAGACTTACAATTTGTAACTGTTTTACTTACTTATGTCTAACGTTTTTCGTGTAAGAAAATTATAGTTACTACGTCTATAAAGGTTTATAACGGTAAAATAATAAAAATGTCTGTACTAAATACTTCCCCTATAATAACACACAGCAAAAAAAAGCATGGTACAAACAATTAAAAAGTATTTACATATTTGTTTACGTAAAACTAAAATAATGTGCAAAAATATAGGGGACCCCTTTTTGATTCCTATATTTATTCTAAAATTAATAACAAGAACTGGCCTCGTCTAGTGTTGCCCTGAAATTACAGTAAATATTTAAATTAAATATTCTTCTGTTCATTACCTAAATTTGACACAAACGCGAATAAAATTGTCTATCCGTTATTGAATGGAAGTCAGTTTTTCCAGAGGATATAAATGCATGAACAAAGGGGTTGATTGTCGGATTCCCCGCAGGAACTCAGTGAATTGAAAAAAATTGAAGAATGTCACTTATATGAGGCCTCCGTAATCTGCGACTTCGAAAAAAAGGAGCGACCTTCGTTTACCGATATTTATTGTACCTTGCGTACTGCCTCGTCGGATCCTAGCCTCTGCTAGCGAATCGGACAGGTAATCAACGCTGACCCCAAACAAAATTCGCCTTTAGCGATAGCTGGTCGTCGAATTCTCAATAATTAGTCCATCAATACACATCCACATAAAATGGCAGCTCGTTGATGACTTCCTCAGCATTATTTAGGCACACACACACGGAAGAATGCAACTACCTTGCGTGATATTCGAGAGTCTGTGGCCTGTTAATGGAAGCTTTCTCCTTGAAATTGCCGGTGGAAGGGGATCGATGGTAACCATTTATTTTTAGGAGACTGGACCTTCTCAGGGGAAAGGGTATGTATTTTTAAAGAAAAGTCCCTATGTTTTACAATAAAAAGGAACATGAGATTTTGAGTGAAATGAGATAGAAAAGGCTAGATGTGCTATGTGTGAGTGAAACTAAGTGGAAAGGCAGAAATGTGGTAGAGATGGATGAGGGAAGCCTAGGTTTCTGGTCTGGAGTAGAGAGTTGGACGCATGGTTCAAAGGAAGTGGGATTGATTTTGAGCGTATTTCCTAAAGGGCATGTCTCCTCGGCTACTCTGGGTTCAAATGAAGATAGATATTAGGAAAGTAGTGGTTGTAGCGTGTTATGCTTCGGTAAATGGCGATAACCAGGATGAATGTGAAACCTTTTGGATACAGTTAGAAGGGGTACTTAATGCATGTCACGTGAATGATAAAGTAATTTTACTGGGTGACCTGAATGGATGGATGGGAGTAAGAAGAGAAAACATAGATCGTGTAATTGGCCCTTACGGCGACTCCAGAACAAATGAGAATGGGGAAGCGTTAGTTGGGCTATGCTTAGAAAAGGGTATGTTTTTATCGAATACATGGTTTAAACATAAGGATATCAATTTGTATACGTGGCAAAGAGAAGAGTCTAGAAGCATGATTGATCTAATCGTTTATGAAGAGAGGTACGTGAATTGGTAAAGGACACACGAGTGATGAAAGGCTCTGAATCTAGGACGTATCATTTTCTGGTAATGTCAGAAATTGAGCTTGGCAGAGAGTGGGTATATAAGAAGAAGGCAGTGGTAAGAAAGACTAGAGTGAAAGTGGAAAGATTGCAGGAGGGGAATGTGAGAGAAGGATTCGTACAAAACCTAGAGAAGAGAATGTTGTTAGAAGAATCTGAATGGAAGCATGAAATTGGAAAGGGTGGCATCGAATGTGCATGGAAGAGGTTGAAAGGCATCGTGATAGAGTGTGCAACTAAAGTATGTGGAGAAAGTACGATAGGAAGGTCAAAAAGGAAGGCATGGTGGAATGATGCCGTGAAAAATGCAGTAAAGGAGAAGAAAAAAATACATAAGTGTATGAATGGAACCAAAGATGAGAAGAATAGAATGGATCTACTGAAAGCGTATCGGATTAAAAAGAAGCATACAGAAGGAAGCTGCGAAAGAGAGTAAAGAACGTCTGAGAGTGAAGGAGGGAGTAGGAATGCAGAATAATTTTGACGGGATTAAAAGATTATTTTGGAAGTGGGTAAGGAATGCAAAGCAGGGTGTAAGGAACCGAGTAAATGGAATACGCAATAGCGAGAATGAGTTGGAGTGGGATGAAAATAAAGTGATATTGCGTTGGAAAGAGTGTTTTAAAGGGCTATATGGCAACAGCGATCCTGGGATAAGTGTAAATGTGGGAAATGCTGGAATAAATAAAATCTAAGAGAGCGATAAGAGTATAGGCGTGGAAGAAGTACGAAATGCAATAAAAAGGCTTAAAAATGGGAAGACTGCTGGAGTAAATGAAGTTACAAACGAAATGTTAAAGTATGGTGGTATACGACTAGGTGAATGGCTGTGAAAACTATTTAGTGCTTGTGTTTAATTACCAAGAGTACCAGAGGACTGGAAGAGGCCTGTGATCGTGCCTCTGAACAAAAGCAAAGGTGGTAGATATGAATGCAAGAACCATAGAGCTATAAGTTTATTAAGTGTAGCTGAGAAGGTGTTTGGTAGAACTATAATTGACGGAGTTCACATAAATACTGAAAGGAAGTTTTTGCAACGTAATGAGCAAATGTATTGTACATTTGTGGATTTAGAGAAAGCTTAAGCTAGTGTGAATAGATGCAAGTTATGTGCAACTCTGACGGAGTATGGTGAAAAAGGAGAACTACTGAATGCAAAAAAAGCAATGTATGATGGCAGCAGAGCGTGTATGAGAGTAAACGGTATGATTAGTGAGTACTTTGAAATTGAGGAAGGTGTGAGACAAGGATGTGTGATGTCTTCTTGGTTGTTTAATATGGATAAATGCGTGAGAAGTGCAAGTGAGAACTTGAGTGGTATAAATATAGGTAGTGAAGATGTAAAAGTGTTGATGTATGCACATGATCCAGTAGTAGCTAAAAGTGTGAGCTAAATCCAACGAATATTGAATAAAATTGCAGAAGTTGGTGAAAGAATGGATTTGAAAATCAGTAGTGCCAAATAACGGTAATGGTTTTTAATAGTAAATGTGACAAGGAAATATCCCAGCTGATGTTGGGTAGCGAGATAATTGAACAAGTGGATAAATTTGCTTACATTGGCAGATTGTTTGCGAATGACGGGCGAATAGATAGGGAAATTGAAAACAGAGTGAATGCAGACAGTATGGAAAAAAGAAGGCTGTATACAGTAATGTATTTGTTCCAACTGTTTTATATGGCAGTGAGATTTGGGTATGTCAGTAGAAGCATATGAATAAATAAACGTCGTAAATAAGGGGTACCTAAGAGCTGCATGTGGTAAAACGAGACATGACAGAGTCGGAAATGAATGGGTGATGGATACGTACCAGGTGATAGAGAAACTGCCTGAACTGTACGAAAGAAGTGCGTTAAGATGGTTTAGACATATGGAAGGAATAAACAATGAATGCTTAACAAAGAGAATATATGAAGCAGGTATGAATGGAAAACTAGGTAGGGGTAGACTGAGAAAGAGGCGGTTCAATATGTTTGAAGAAATTGTAAAAGGAAAGAGAAGAAAGAGCACAAAAAGTAGCTGAACTTGCCAAAAACGTTGTATGAATTTAATGGAAGCAAAAGAAGTGTGTTAGGATAGAAAGGAATGGAGAAAAATAGCGAATGGGTGATAGGAGTGATGGTAGGATTTATGGGTAATAGTAGGATGATGTCGATACTGTATAGTGGTGGGAGTTGTGGTGAAGGACGGTTGTATTGAGTGGGAGTTGGTTGCATGCAGTGGTTGAGAAGTTGGAGGCTTGACACTGGGTTTTGCCTACCCGCTAAGGGAATGGCATGATTGACAGTAGTAGTAGTTTTACAAAACTTGAACTGGAATTTTTGAATATTGATAAATGTTGTTAATAATGTTTTTGCAAAATTTAAAAATTTGAGTTTGTAATTTTGACATAAAAATGGTGCTGGTAGTTCACCAATTAGGTTTTACTATTAACTCAGTTATTTATAAACCGGGTGTTTCCAAATGAATGCCAAATATTGCAAGAATTTCAGGCGCGCTTACAACATACAACGGGGGAGAAATTTTCGTAGAAAATAAATCACGAAAAGAGCGAAAAAAATACGCAAAAACAAGTGAGTAACGGATAAATCCAAAAGAAACACTAAAATAAGAAAACGAAAGTCCAAAAATCATAATCAAAAAACATAACAAAACTACAAACTAACTTAAGAATTCAATTAAAATTCAGGAAAGAACAATAAAAACTAAATCTTATAAACTAACAAAACGAAAACCTAAAAACAAGAGCGGACTTCAAGAGTCCAAATCAAAAAAACGAAACAATACAAGAATTATTGTATTCCCAAACTAATATGTAAACGTAAAACAGATAAACACTAAAATAAATTCAAAAGTCGAAAGTCCAAAATCGTAAACAATATTCATACAAAAAAACGATAGCACCTGTATATTCCGTAAGGGAGATAAAAGAGAGAGAGAGAGGTGGGAGGAAACTAACTGTACAGGACTCAGAAGCACTCCGTTAAGAACATGGAGAGGTAGAATAGTGATAGTTTTATTAGGAATAGGTGCAATATAAGGTATGGACTCCAAGAGCGCACGCTGGGTTTTACGCGATTCACCCATTGTGTGTGTGTGTGTGTGTGTGTGTGTGTGTTTGTGTGTGTGTGTGTGTGTGTGTGTGTGTGTGTGTGGGTGGGTGGGT